>JACCPG010009835.1:0-14049 GCA_016069955.1 Drepana arcuata | reverse complement strand
CTAATATTTCTAAGTCTAAATATATATATATATATATATCCTCACGCCTTCCCACAAGGGTCCCCGAAGGGGTAGGCAGAGGTGTATAGGTAATACCCACACACCCACTTTCCGCCAGAGGTATATAAGGTGCCAACGTGACAGATGTCGAGTCCATCGCCGTTACTCAAGCACGACTATACATACGCCTTTTGAATTTCTTCTCAGACGTATGCAGGTTTCCTCTCGATGTTTTCCTTCACCGTAAAGCTCGTGGTGTGACTAATCACTAGTCACACCACGAGCACGTCTAAACACGTCTAAACGTCTAACACACAAGTCTAAATATTTCAGTCTAATAGAGCCTATATGTCTGTCTATAACAAGGGATTGGTTTTATTTATTTCATTACCAGTACTTATATTATAAAGAGGTTGATTTTCTTTGAGCGCGCAATTCTCAAGAACTGTTACGTTTAAAAGTTAAAGTTTGAGTATGGTTACAGGCTATAACATAATGCTACTTACTATCTAAGGGAACTGAGCATTATACATGTATTAGAATTTAACGCAGGGTGTATTAGAGTTTACCGCAGGCAGAACTAGCGATGAAATAGAACACCAGTTCCACCAAAGTTTCTTTATTATTAGGTACACACAGAAGCACAGACCCCGTTAGGAAGTACGTAATATATTAGAAAGACATAATAGAGCAAACCTGCGATGCTGTCTCCCCTGCATATTACAAACTTAATAATTCCGTATCCAATTAAAGCGATTGTACCAAATACTCCCCAAACAGCAAAGCGGTTAACGAGCGATTTAAAGATAAAATAATTGTGGGTTTACTCAAACAGGAATTAAAATATTCGTTGTACATTGCGTGTACAGCCAACATTATTATAACGCCCGCAGTATCGGAAGTGAGTATCGTCAGGCTGGGATTGAAATAAATGATTTGGCAAGTCCACTTTTACACATATTATTATAACTTGTCTCAATACCAGATCAACACCAACCCAAACTAAACACTGATATTTGGTTAGATATTTATATAAATCAAAGGCGTATGTATAGCCGTGCCTGAGTAACGGCGATGGACTCGCCATCTGTCACGTTGGCACCTAATATACCTCTGGCGGAAAGTGGGTGTGTGGGTATTACCTATACACCTCTGCCTACCCCTTCGGGGACCCTTGTGGGAAGGCGTGAGGATATATTATTATTATTATTTTATATAAATCTAATTTAATAGTCCTTTGGAGGCGATCTATCCATTTAAAACTTGTACCGCAACCTAGGGGACGCGTTTAAAACGTTCGTAATCAAATTTGCTTGGAGTCTTTAAGGGTTAGAGCTTCAACTTTGATCAGGCCTAATAAATTATATTGTCGGCAAAACTGCTCCCGAGTGCGACACAGCTCGTTGGCTTATCTAATTGGTTCAAATTCGACTCGACCCACCTTATAATTTGGGTTGGATGTGCCTTATATAACACGGAAATAAGTCTAAATTCGTATAGCAAATTAGGATGGTCGCGATACCGCAGTAGCCTAAACATAGGTAATAAGTTTCCCCTTAATGAAGATACGTACGGCGAACAAATTTCGGGATCTTGAAACTTTAAGTTGCGAGTTTCCATTCGTCAGAACGCGCTTGGTTAGAGGGATACACTTGCCTAATTGATGTGAGTCGTGTGCACGCGCTCGTTTTCATATTTACACGTAGAGGTGTCGGTCTGATTAAAGCGGCTTGGCTCGACTCACTGATTACAGTTCACAGGTACTGAAACATGTAACTCACCGAGTTCATGCTACTTTATCGAATTCCAATTACATGCTTGTTTGACTTCGGGTCGGCTTATGCATTGTTGTTGGACGTATGCAGTTTGAGATAAATCTTGCGTTCTTTTTATTTGGTACAGTCTTTTGTAATACCGCTTAGAATCAGATGAGAAAAATACGCAAATACTCTCATAAGAGATTCAGTATGCTCTCATAACGTACACCTTTAGACATTAAGGGTGACTTATTACGAGTATTGAGGTTCTATTAATTATCCGGACATTGTTATTCTAATGTTCCTGCGTTGAGTAAAGTGTCCAGCCCGCAAAGCTCTGGTAAAAGCGTTCGGTTCTCATGTGCTGCTAGCAGTTTCTCCTATGATAAGTATATATTTGAGGTATGGCTCCTGTATTGATCACATATTATCCAGAATGTGAATATTTTGCTCAATAAATTGCAAAATTCATAAAAATCATCATCAATATCATATCATCGCGCCGAGTCCCTAACGTGGTAGGCAGAGAGTATAGTGCGCCAGTTCTCTCTAGGCTTAGTTCTCTCTTCATAGAAATTGTAAGGTGAATAAATAATTTGACATCTTACGTACATTTTACGATCTTGTTTGCTAAACCTATTCTAGGAGTATACAGAGGTACTCAGTATGTTTAAATATATATATATGTATATAAATACAATGAGAGAAGCCTCACGTGAGCGCCTCCAGTTTGTATAACGAATTCCGTGACAAAGTGAATTCCCCAAGATTCCCAATTAAACCTGCGACACTCCATCCGCCGAAGTTCGTACCAACTTCACTGTGTTGACGACGCGCTCCGAAAGAATTCCTCACTAATTAGTATAAGTTTATGCATTCCAACTAGTTTCAAGTGTTTGAGCTTTAATTACCATAGCGTCAATCACTTTTATTACCCAGTTGGCGCCCAATTTCAGTTTTTTCGCCCAATTCCGACTGTTTGGGATAAATCCGGCCGTTACTGTTAGATTAACGACGCGACCGGCTGGTAGCCTTTTTGCTTCTTCTCGGCTTAGGAAATTGACTAATGAATTTATGTTGTGAATTAATTGTTAATGGTCGAAAATACCTTGAATCTTTTCAACGGCATGATTGATTAGAGTTTAGAGTAAGTTTTTAATTCTGATCGTGTTGTCGATGTGTTATTTTAATAAAGAAAGACGAGTCGTGGCGACCGAGTGCGTTAAGTATTCACTTCCAAAGTAAAGAGTACACGATAAGTCCTGGTGGTCTGTACCCATGAGTTTTTATTAGGTATCTACAATTATTAATTACACCAAGATATTTGTGGAGAGTATGAATATCTAAGATGTATGTACAGAGGAACAAAGATTTACAACTTTCATATTGCACCTAAATAGAGTGAAATTACACCTTTACCCAAACGAGATGGAATCCACGAGATATATCAGATGTAATTGCAGCATTCATATTTTTTATTTACAACGGATATGCAAAAGAAAACCACGTTCCTACTACCTAGAGCAAGATAGAACACTAAAGGACAAGAACGTCAATAGTACTCGAACGTGGCAAGCATGTATGAAGAGACTGATAAATCTTGTTTAAGCCAAAGATCAAATCTTAGAGGGTTATGACGCTCTACTCTTTCTGCCTTAACGGACGGATGCACTCGGTGTATTTATGTATGAAGATATTTTTGTATCAACAAGCATTATATCTAGGAATTCCTATAGGAACCAACGTAATCAACTGCTACTTATACGATTAACATCACACATTCCCGTACAATCGCAGAATATCGCGAACGCGAACGAGAACCTCGGCAGCGGAACTCATTCCATGCAAATCACGATATCGCAACCACGGGTGAATATCGGACGTAGCTAAAGGCGTTAGTTTTCTCATTTGGCTCCTTAGAAGGTAATTTCGCGCAGACGATAATAGGCTCTCGGTCGACTAAAAACGTACGAGAATCGTTGCGATTAAAAATAATTAGCGCTTTCCGTGTGCCGATAATTTACTTTGACAGGCTGAGTTTTTGACGACTTGTATTGTGTGATGTTACGCTTTGGCTAAGTTTGTCTGCACAATATCCCATGAAAATAAAACGTGTAGATATGCTTCAAATAGACTATTCGAATTAGAATAATGTTCAAACCGTACATTTTTTTACAGAGTTGTCTCTCATAGTATACAGTTGAGGGACCCTTTGCTAATTTATCAAACTACGGCGAGACTAAATGCCTCCAGGCAGGAGCTTTTTAGGTGCTAAGTATCTGAAGCCACTCCCTAGGGAGGCTACATACTGCTTAGAGCGTGGGAGGGAGGGATTTGGGCTGGACCGACCTATTAGTATAGTAATAAGTATTTATCTTTCAACATGATCGTATCATATGTCGATTCAACAAGTAATCATACCACCCCTGAATGTAAAGGAATTCATAAACCTATTTCTACTTACCTACCGGGAATGTTAATGGCGAAATATCGCCCTAAATAAGCGTACCCTTTACGTCTTATTTTGGTAAATATATCTCGAATAACAACTACATCTTACGACCAAAATAACGGCCTATATTCATGAACATAAACAACAAATTGCTTTGCTAATAATTTCCGCCAAAATGGCGCAACAACTTTGCTTATTGAAGAGAATCATGTCGCCGTCAGCATCTAAGAACATTTGCCAAACAAGCACAATAGTTTATTGTTTACCTAATAATTCTTATGTATTAATGTATTCTACATGTATTTGAATAAGTAAGTATGCGACTAAATCACCACTATCCATATCATTAAACAATTAAATAAAAACAGAACTGCAAAACGTCAAAATGTGTACACGCCAGGAGTAAAAATATTCGAAGCGTATTTTTTTACAGTAAGCTAGTTAAACGTTTATTTTATGACAGCAACATAAGTATACACTGCGAACATTTACGTAACATGAAACCAAGTGTGTGCCTGACTGGATGGAAACGTATCGTGATTGCACTTTTTATATCGACGTCCAAGTTGCCACAGATTAAATATAAAGTTTAACAACGTTTGTGTACGTAGTTGGTACCGGCAATATCCGTAGCTGACAACTTTGCAGACGAGACGACACACATCGTAGGATTTTATACCACTCCACGTTGCGACTTTTTTCGACGACACATAATTTTATTTTAGATACGGAAAAAATAATATAATATATCTTTACGCCTCACGCCTTCCCACAAGGGTCCCCGAAGGGGTAGGCAGAGGTGTATAGGTGAAGGAGGATTACGAAACCAAAAGTCGTGGCCGAGTGATTCGAGCACTTGCTTCCAACACAAAGATTGAAATTTCGAATCCCAAGTATATATCTACAAAAATATAAAAATCTCGCACTTTTCCATCAATAACGTTTTAGATATCATTTACGTAATAATTTCACGCGATCTTAATATTAATAAAAAACTCCTTGTGTAACATTACTCATAGTAGATATAGTAGAAACTTAAGTAAGCTAGAAATCACATCATGGAATAAGTTAAAAAAAAATAAAGATAAAAAAGAAATAAGGAGGTTGTAAGTCAAAATCAGTTCTAAATTCAAAGTTTTTTGCTGTCAATTTGCTGGTACGAACTCCCGAGATACGAAGTGTTAGAAGTCGCACATCGCTGCGATTAAAAGTCGCGCTGTGAATTTTAGCTTTTATCTTTTAGGGCGCAGGTTGTATATACGTATAATTCACGTATACAACCTAAGTCCTGTACAGTAGACTGGGTGAAGAATTGTCGTTCCGTCGTCGTCTGACGATGTTATGTCTCTTAAGTATTTTATTTGTAAACAGTTCTCCTGTATTTATTGTCTTAAAATGTCTGCTTGAAAATAGCCTGTTATTTATTTAACTTGACGTTGATTCCCTGCGAATTTAGTTTTAAGTTTTTGTTTTCGCATCAGTTTAGATAAACTACTCTCACCTTCCTATAAGGGTACCCGAAGGGAGTACCTACCGGCAGATAAGTATAAAATATGTCTTGCTACCGGATAACTCCGAGACATATTTTTTATATTAGGTGCCAACGTGACAGATGGCGAGTCCATCGCCGTTATTCAAGCACGACTATACATACCTAGGCCTTTCAATTACTTCTCAGACGTATGCAGGTGTCCTCCTTCCTTTACCGTATAGCTCGTGGTGTGACTAATCACTGTACTTAAGTTCAGAAAAACTCATTGGTACAGTCGGGATTCGAACTAGCGAACTTTTTGTCGCAGGCAACTGCTCGAACCACTCGGCCACCACGGTTTTTAACGATACTATTTAACGATGTGATATTTAACAAACATTGCTTTGTAAAGTTTTTCCAAACGGTATTTCTATCCGCAAGAAGATCAATGAATATAAATGCAAGTAAGAAAAACCCCATATTAGGGCCGAATTAAAAAAAGACGATACCCGTCGGCGGCAATACAAAAGAAATATTACTTATTTCTTTCGGCCGACAACTCGGTAATCACATCTGCTTTTGTTCGTTTCGGCCCTTTCATTCGCTTAATCGCGTTATTTCGGGACTTTGCCGAACAATCTTCGGGCGGACAATTTATGAATGACAGCGGAACGACGAGGATTAACACACTCCATATGAAACACTACAATATGTTGTTATTACGGTATTTTCTTCTTACAATTGGGAAAATTGAGAAATCATACTGATAATATTGTCCATTCATTTAAGTACAAAACATTCGTACATTTCAATAACTACGGCGAACAATTGAAGGGACTTATGGAACTGGCTCTCAACACTCTGCCTACCCCGTGAAGGACTATATGCGATGATATATATGTATAAATACATGTAAAGGACATAATGATTAAAAATATCAACACTTGTTTCTTATCTATTTTATATTATAAATGCGGTAGTGACTTTGTTTGCTTCTACGTATTTTCAACTAAACTAATATAATTAATTTTGTTTCCACTTGAGAGGTGGAATCTTTGCCTGTACAGTACAAATAGTATGTACTGATGAAGAGGAATCTGTACCCTCGTATTTTCTATTCGAGAGACGAGACATCTTCAAACACAAGTAATTATCTTTATTCATTAAGGGACTATTACTTTTAGAAGGTATGACAGATAGTGACATAACAACAATAGACACTCAACGTTAACAACAAAGAACGTTTTCATAGACATCCTAGATGGAACGAAATCGAACATTCGAAATTTGAATTTTATTTGGCAGTGCGAAGTAGTGATGTGTAGTGTTATTGAAAATTATTTAACAAAATGGGACGCTCGAAATTTGAACAGCAAAGTGTCGTTGGAATACAGATATGTACTATCGTATATTTGCAGTTTGTAAAATGCTAGAAGGAAGTAAATTTTTCTATCGGATATTTCTCGAACGTTAATTCGACAGACGAAAACTCTTTTCACTTAAGCCACCCCTTATACGCGAGAGGAAGGAAGCAGAGCGCACAACAAGATACTTACCCGGAAACCGCTGTAGGTACCTACCTAATTTTCTGTTTATCTAATAAGTACATTTTCTTATATTTTTCCAAGAACTTTATCTGAGAGAAATTGAATTTATTGGGCAGGATATATCGGTGTATAGCTTTTGTCTTAACTGGAACAAGATTTTCCTTGGAAGAGCCGGGAATACGCTTCCGAAGAAATGAACAATTCTGTAATAATATAGCCTGGCAATACTTATTACTTCAAGGTAATGTCGTTTGATATCAGCTTTCAATTATTTCATTGGTGCTAGCATAGGTTAATCAAAAAGCATTTTATACGTCTACTAACTATAAATGGCAGTAATTAAACATTCCGTGCATAATGTTGCCAGTGCAAAATGTCGTTATAAGACAAGGAATACATGCTTATGTTATTAGAATGACGTAACAGACCTGTTGGAGATAATTGTACACGACCTGCATGTACATAACACTTACTTACTTTGAACAAATATAAACATTAATTAAATGGAGACACGGAAACTAGCTATGTATATTAGCGTCGCCACAAGAATCGTAAAATAAATATTGTTAAGAAAAACATGTCAGTTTGACAGCTACGCAAAGAGTGGCACAGAATACTAAATATTCACAATGGCAATCCACAGAAGCAAGACAATCGAATAAAAAGTAATTCAAATTTTAGAACACATCCATTTGTAAATTTAAATAGTCTCCGCCCACCAGCCGATGATGTCAGCGGATTACAGTCGCGCCTCAGTAATTGCGTTCGAAATATGATTCGGGATATCGATTCGAATCTCTGAATCGCTCGCGACCATTCGCTCGCGTGCTAAATGATCACAACTCATATTGAATTATGTGACTTTGTCTCGTTTAGTTTTGTTTTATTGGCGTTCGTGTTATATTCAAGAGTGGATTTATTTTTATTGTATGCAATAGGAAGTTGAAAGCGACCCTAACATTATATACAAAAACAACATCCAATTTAGAAATAACAGGGTGTGACGCCATATTTGTAACGGTAACTTACATTTGCAAGTTCGAATCTCGTCCGTACCTATGAGTTTTTCTGAACAGTACAGTGATTAGTCACACGAGCTTTACGGTGAAGGAAAACATCGAGAGGAAACTTGCATACGCTTGAGAAGAAGTTTAAAATACGTATGTATAATCGTGATTGTGTAACGCCGATGGACTCGTATTTGCCTACCTCTTCGGGGACCCTCCTGGGAAGGCGTGAAGATATCGACTTACATTTTGATATAAGTTATATGTTTCAAATGACATCACCGCACTCACGCAACTTTTTATAGCTTCTCAATAAGTTATCGTCGGATCGTAATATATTTAATATAGAACGATATTTGGCAGAGTGGTTCGAGCAGTTGCCTGCGACGCAAAGGTCACAAGTTCGAATCCCGACTGTACCAATGAGTTTTTCTGAACTTAAGTACAGTGATTAGTCACACCATGAGCTTTACGGTGAATGAAAACATCGAGAGGAAACCTGCATACGTCTGAGAAGAAATTCAAAGGCGTATGTATAGTCGTGCTTGAATAACGGCGATGGATTCGCCATCTGTCACGTTGGCACCTAATATACCTCTGGCGGAAAGTGGGTGTTTGGGTATTACCTATACACCTCTGCCTACCCCTTCGGAGACCCTTGTGGGAAGGCGTGAGGATATACATTTAGGTATTGATCAAGATCCATGTTGGTTCTATAGAGTCTAAGCTACTTTAGAGTTTTATTAATTAAGTTGTAGTAAGTCAATATTTATTGACATACAAAGAAAATATAAAAGTATACACAATTGTTGTCAATTCCAAATCTAGACTGTATTATAGGCACCTAATTGATGACCAGAACCTCAATAGTTTACTATTAATAGGTAAAAATAATTATAAAGATTTACACTATTAATAGTAGCTTATTTATGCCTTATCTTTTATCTTTCCAAAAGGGTCCCCCAAGGGGTAGGGGTGTATAGGTAGTCCTCACACAACAACTTTCTGCTAGAGACATGGGTCTGGGTGCAGACGTGACAGACGGCGAGTCCATCGCGCCTCGATACTCAAGCACGACTATTACTGTCTTCTCAAGCGTATGTAGGTTCCCTAGCGATGTTTTTCTTCACTGTAAAGCAGTACTAAGTTCAGAAAAGCATATTGGTACAATAGGATTCGAATTTCCAATCTCTGTATTGCAGGAAACTATTCGATACACTCGGCCACCACGGCCTTTCGGCCCATCATATTTATAGTGTTAGCATATAGCTTCATACATGCAGCATATTTTAAAGTAAAGTAAAGCCACCCTCCCTTATATTACAACTTACGATGCCACCCAAGTTTTAGTCTTAAGGACATCATTAATTTCACCAATTTCCTTAATTTCAAACTGAGGTTAGAAAAAAATACAGGTAGTTGATTTTGTGCTCAGAAAGTGTAGATATCATTGACTATTGTGTTGCAATTTAAAAAAAACTAATTGCCGCCATTATTCCCGATGCATTTTAACACGCGTCCTGTTTGTGGAATGGACGCCAAACAAAGGCAGAGCCTATTAGCCTGTCCGAAAACATAATTTAATCTAACAATGAGGCAGCAATAAAGCAGTCTCCGGTATGACGTAATGTAAATTTCATTGACACCGTCATAATTTAGCCTGTGGTCCGTTTTTACGGCGGGAAACTTTTGTTTTCCTCGCATAAGGGAAAATAGCTCGAGTGACCGGCTCGTAAAAATGTAAATTAAAGTATTAAAATCGTGTGCGTGGTGCAACACTAACGACGTTATGGCGGGGCTTTCAAATACATATTATTTTTCTTTTTCCCGCGGCTAAATTAACTTTCTTTGTTCGCGTGCGTGCATTGTTTATGGTGTTATTAAAAAGTTTGGTTCCATTCTCTTTGTTTTTAATATGTTAATTTGCGAACGGTTGTGCTTTTAATAGCAAGTGTTTATGTAAATTATAATGGAGTTTTTAGAGTTGAGAGCTTAATTATGAAACGCGGCTTGTGTGTATTTGCGCTCTTGGAGATTTTTGTGGAGTTTGTTGCAACTTGCACTGGCTCTTAACTATATATTTTAATTTATTTTGCGGTTGAAACTCTGGGGCCTTGGGGTCCTGAGGCTCACCATCTTTTTAAAGAGGTCTCGCGCCGTCTAGTCGAGATCTCACGTGACAGGCGGGCTGGAACATATCTCGCTCAGAGAATCAGCATTGCTATCCAGCGTGGCAATGCTGCTAGTCTTCTTGGCACGTTGCCTCGGGATACCGATTTGGGACAAATATTTTATCTGTAAGTAGTTAGTTTCAACTGTTCTTTGTAAATATTATTAAACTAATTTATTTTTAAAGGAAAACATCAAATATAAACTTACATATCCTATATCTATTAACATGTTTTCGCAGTTATGTACATAAAGTAGGCTTGTATAAACTAGACTTTTTCTTATATGTATATATACTATGACTAGAAGCAACTATTAATACCATCTAGACGTATTGAAATTCTATAATTTCACTAATATTATAGATGTGAAAGTTTGTGTGATTGTTGGTTACTCAATCACGCCATAAAGGCTGAACAGAATTGCATGTAATTGGACAAAGAGATGGATGAACAAATAAGGTATGTTTTATTATAAAAGCCACGAATGTTAAAGCTTGACCATTATAATAATATATCTTAGAGTGGCCTTCCTCTGCCTTAGGAAGAGGCAGAGGAAGGCCACGTTCCAACTACCTGGATCAAATAGATCGGACTCTGAAGGACGGGAACGTTAAGAGTACTCGAAACCGACGAGCATGTATGAAGAGACTGATGAATGTGGACGAAGCGAAAGAGGTATGTAAGTCTAGAGAGAACTGGCGCTCTATACTCTCTGCCTACCCCGTTAAGGACTTGGCGTGATGATATGTATGTATGTATGTATCTTATTATAATATAATTTGAATAAAACGTAGCTAGACCTATTCTTTACTTAACCTAACCTACTTTGTCTTTACACCAGATTAAACATTTTCATAATCAATTAAAGCTAAAAAAAATTTTTTATAAATGCTTCCCTTCATTGTGCTTTATCACACAAGTTCTGAGACACATTGTATAATATAAGTAGATAACGCATTAAATCTAAGCTTCCGTATGTAATAAGGGCCTATTCATACAGAGCCCTTGATCGTAGACATCCCCGTATGAACAGTCCGGGAACAAAGCAGCGCTGACTTTTCGCCGGGTTAATTAAAATGTCAACAACACTTATTTATCAAAATGCCGCTACGACACATACGCTTCGAGGCACTGCGTAAAGCATCGGCTTATGAAAAGTAATAGACTGGACACTTGAATGGACATTAATCTTATGTATTAAATTTTGAGGATTGTCTTTTGTTTTCAAATGTAACAGATACCTTTGTCAGAATTTGGAGTCCTTATAGTGTCACATTTATAACCCGTATTATGTACGCAATATAAGTTTCTACTTTATTATAAGGCGGTGAGTTCGGGAGGAAAATAATGCAGAATATATATATTCTGAAATTTTCTCAAGAGACAGGCCTAGCCTAATTTGAGAACCCCTGGCAATTTTTTTTAATACATTCTTATTTCACTATTTTACTCTTCTCTTCTGCTTTCTTACTGTTTTCTGATTAGCTGTAAGTATATCCTAGTTAGTTAATAAGCAATTTTGTTATTTACAGCGTGTGCATTCTGTGCATGAATAAACGTTTTTTTATTTTTTTTATTATATATATATCTAACGTCTATTCAAAGACGCAAGTATAGTTGTGCTTGAAAAACTGCGATGGACTCGCTGTCTGTCACGTTGGCACCTAAAATATACATCTGAGGCGGAAAGTGTGTGTGTCGGTGTTATAACTTACAGTGCCTATCCCTACAGAGACTCTTGGCGTGAAGATTCATCAGTTTTATTTTTATAATAAAGCCATTTCGCACTCTGATTATATTTAGAAAAGAAAGTGAATGCGTGCCCCAAAAATATTCAAAAAGATAGGAAAATATAGGTGTAGAAAGAAAACTAAATAGTTTTCTTAAGAGGCCAATATGGCTGCCATTTCAACATAAATACCGAAACGTAATGTTCATTGCCAACAACGCTTACGTACATCTTGTCTTGCCGCCATACGTTTCGCGTAATGCAATAGCCCCATAATAATGTGATTACAGATCGCACCCACGTCACTCGTACGGCGCTGTCACGTGGCGACCACGTCATCAATCACCAAGGGTGGGGGGGTATATAAGCAGACGATGCGTCTACTACGGGGCATTCTTCATTAGAGTGCTGCGGAGACATGTCATCTGTTATTAATCTTTATGGTCATCAGATATCTTCCTGTGTCGCCCCGGCTTTTCACGGGTACTTTTAATTAAAGGTATTTACAGTAAAGTATTTAAAAATATTTAAAAAAAGTTAAGTATGAATTTATATATATACACGGTTTTGTATCAAAATAAATGTATATAGAAAAAATATTATTTAGGGTCGTGCGTTGCATTACCCCTGGTGTTGCAAGCGTCGGCGGTAACCGCTTACTATCAGCCGGACCGCATGTTTGTGAACCACCCGTTTGGTATATAAAAAAACGTATTCTGTCACTTTCTCGTGTAATTTCAGTGCCTGTAAAATCGACAGTCAATCTTTCTACAGCGAATCCTGGGTATGTCAGAGGAAGTATGAAAATAGCTTGAATGCAGTCGAGATGCGATCTCTTCGAAAAATGTGCGGCGTAACGATATTAGATCGAATCCGCAACGAAGAGATTCGCAAATCAACTGGCGTGAATGAGGGCGTGATTGTAAAGATGAAGAAAGGCATGTTACGTTGGTTTGGACACATAGAAAGGATGAGTGAAGAAAGATTGACGAAACACATATACAAAGCAAAAGTGTGTACAAGAAGAGGCAGAGGAAGGCCACGTTCCAACTACCTGGATCAAATAGATCGGACTCTGAAGGACGGGAACGTTAAGAGTACTCGAAACCGACGAGCATGTATGAAGAGACTGATGAATGTGGACGAAGCGAAAGAGGTATGTAAGTCTAGAGAGAACTGGCGCTCTCCGTTAGGGACTTGGCGTGATGATATGTATGTATGTATGTAAAATCGACTAGCTGATACATTTTGTCTTTGCCTTTAAACTCAATGACTAGTCACCACAGTTCAGACGTTAATTTTAAACCGCAGATTAATATAACTCACCAATGAAGATATTTGTTTATCTATTACCGCGCTAATAAGACAAATGATCCGTTTAAATGCTCAAATCTTTGTCTGCGGTTACTGGTTTCCACTAATTTGATGTTATTATAGTCTGGAAACTAGAAATCTTGATTAGGTTGCGGTTAAAATACAATCCCGGAGTGGAATATAATGGTCCATATTAATTAATTATAAATAATAAAATAAATAATATCCTCACGCCTTCCCACAAGGGTCCCCGAAGGGGAAGGCAGAGGTGCATAGGTAATACCCACACACCCACTTTCCGCCAGAGGTATATTAGGTGCCAACGTGACAGATGGCGAGTCCATCGCCAATTAATTCAATAATTAATCAATAACAATTTGATCTTCAGCGTGCGAATACACGACCAATACACCGGTGCATAAGTCTGATCTTTAACTTCTAAGGTAGGCAAGGAGAAAAAAGCGTCTCCCCTTGCCTACCCCATGAGGAACTCGAACTCTTTCGCTTAATCTGCATTCATCAGTCTCTTATTATATTAAGTTATTATACTTTTGGAATTACATATATATAAAACTAGCGGTGCGTCCCGGCTTCGCACGGG
>JACCPG010009834.1:0-31938 GCA_016069955.1 Drepana arcuata | reverse complement strand
GAACTTGCGACCTTTGCGTCGCAGGCAACTGCTCGAACGACTCGGCCACCACGACTTTGGTCGTAGATACTATATATTTATATAGCTATGTTTATCGTTGTCTATTTACACCCGGTTGGTACTAGCTTTGATTAGTTTGCGACTAGGTTGATCTCTAAGGTGTTTTCCTATGCTATTTATTGCTTAATGCCTGCGACGCAAAGGTCGCGACTCGAGAGTCCCGACTGTACCAATGAGTTTAACTAAAACTTTAGTACAGTGATAAGTCACACCACGAGCTTTACGGTGAAGGAAAACATCGAGAGGAAACCTGCATACGTCTGAGAAGAAGTTAAAAAAAAGGCGTATGTATAGTCGTGCTTGAGTAACGGCGATGGACTCGCCATCTGTCACGTTGGCACCTAATATACCTCTGGCGGAAAGTGGCTGTGTGGGTATTACCTATACACCTCTGCCTACCCCTTCGGGGATCCTTGTGGGAAGGCGTGAGGATATATTATTATTATTATTATTTCTTTTAATTCAATAAAGTCTAGAGAGATCTGCCTACCCTGTAAAATAATCTAAGTCTAAGTTCAGCCGAACGAATCATAAAAATCTAAGTCTCTTTAGAAGTCCTCCTATTTGACAAACTTCTTTTCCACTCATAAATTTGACCGATAAGCTATGCAAACATTTGCCACACCCGAAACAACAATTTCGAATCGAATCTACAGAGTCAACTTTGCCTAAGTACACTTTTCGAATTAACATACACATTTTTCAAAGCGACTTCAGTGTGTCAACACTTGGAAAATAATGTGTTTGCAAGGTGCTTTAGACAGGAGTGCACGAATTGGCCATCTGGGAAGACTGGTGTATTTATATTGGTAATGGTGTAGCTAATGGCTCATGTTGGCTTAAAATGTTGGACTTGGTCGGCGCTGTGGGACATATCTGTTAAGTTTAGACATAACTTTGAACGATGTGAGAAAATTAATTAGGGACTTCATATTTTTTTGCATTTAGGACTTTATTTTGACAAAGCAACAATGCTTCTTTTTTTATACCACATCGGTGACAAACAAGCATGCGGTCCACCTGATAGTAAGCGGTTACCGCCGCCTATGATATATCAACTGACATATTCTCACACGAAGCAAAACTTTTTCTTAAATTATATAAATTAAGAAATAGCTGACCGCAATGGGAATTGAACCCACGGGTTTGAGTTTTGCAGCCGGGAGATCTGACGAGTAAACCATCTTAATAATTATATATATATATATAAGATATATTTCTGGGGATTTTCGCTAGTAAACACAAATTGTTTCTCTGAAAACAAAGCTTTATTTTACACACTTTTACTTTACAATAATATTATAACAAACTAAAAAAATTACACTTTTATCTCACCTGAAAACAAAGAAACGACATTTAATGTCCACTAATATTCTATCCTCAATAATATTATTCTATTTATCTATTTAATAGTTTTTTTACAATCAAATATTTGAATAAAATCTGCCATTGAAATGCGCGTCACTTCGACAGATAACCTAATACACTAACTACAAGTAAATTCTTTTTAATGAAATGTCATTTCATTACATCTCCCCCCCTAAGAGCGGAAATTCTAAACAACATATTCACACAATGGCCTATAAGTTATCTTCATATTAGTTTTCTTCTACTTCATCTTCTTCAGCTTCTGTTGTGACAGGTTGTAATTTTGTTATGTGGAATAAAGTTGATTCTGGTTTTCTGTTGCCAGTGTCAATCCTATAAATGGAGTTCGATATTTTCTCTACTATCTTGAAAGGGCCTATTTTTAATTCCTCTAATTTCTTTCTATTCAATTTATTCCCATTTTCTACATATACACTATCTCCTATATTAAACTCTTGCATTTTCCTATTTCTATCAAATATTTTCTTGTTGTACTTGTGGGATTTCATTGTATTCTCTAATGCCAATCTTCTATCAGCCATCCACTTGTCTTCCCTTTCTGTTATTTTTAATTCATTTGGCAGAATACTGACATTTGTACCATCCAGTAAATATTTTGGTGCAAAGCCTGTAACAGAGTGTTCTGTTTCATTATATTTTTGTATACATTCTCTTGCTACTGTTGTCCATGTTCTGTTATTATCTTTCTCATTTATTTTACATCTTATTTTGTTTACTACTGTTTGATTTAAACGTTCGTTCAAGCCGTTCGAGAATGGTGTATTCACAGCTGTAAATATTAGTTTAATATTATTCTCTTCCAAATGTTGCTTAAATTCTCTTGAATTTATGCCTGGATATTGATCTGTCAGAATTATTCCAATCTCATCTGTCTCTAACACATTCTTTGTTAGTTTTATAAAGTCACTTGCATTCTGTGTTTTTGAAGTCGCAATAAATGCGTATCTTGTGTAGTGGTCCACTAAAAGGTGTAGGTATTTTTTTGTTGACCTAGAGCCTCCAAAGCCACCGATAGTATCCATTGACATAATCTCAAATGGTTTTGTAGCTGGTCCCAGTTGTGACATCAATCCAAATTTTCCTTGACTTCTTGATTTATTTTTTATGCATATTTCACATGTTTTACAAATATTAATGATATTTTTTGTTAGGTTTTTAGCTGTATATATTGGACTTATTTTTTTCTGCAATTGTCTGATCCCAATATGGCATAAATCTTCATGCACCTTTTTTATGAGTCTTTTACTAAATTCTTCTGAGAGGATAATCTTTTCATGTTTCTTTATTTTTTTATAATATATTTTATTTTTGTGTATAAGATTTGGTTTCTTTTCTTTTATTGTTTCATTTTTCTCTTGGTCTTCAACTATATCTTTTATTTGTATTAAATTAACTATTTTCAATAGTTCCTCTTTGTTATCTTCTGATTCTAATACAGGGTTTCGGCTCAAACAGTCTGCTTCTACATTTTCTTTACCAGGTATATATTTTACGGTAAAGTCATATTGAGACAGGTAATATGTGAGATCACCCAATTCTTCATCTGTCCTGCTTTTAATGTTCATGTTTTCTAGAGGTTTGTGGTCTGAGTAGATAGTGAATTTTTTTCCAATGAGCCAGTGTTGCCAGTATTTAACAGCTTCTTTCATAGCAAAACATTCCAAATATATAGCCTTTTTCCGTTTTTGGGATTCATTCAGTTTTTTTGAAAAATATGCCACCGGTTTATCTTTACCGTCTAGCTGAGTTTGTTTTAGTATTGCCCCGATGCCCTCTAAGGATGCATCTGTAAATATTTTTATTGGTAAGTCTTTGTCATATATTTCCAATACTGGTTGAGAACATAAATATCTTTTTATTTGATTAAATGATTCTTCACACTTCTCTGACCACACAAACTTTTCGTTTTTTCTTAATAATTTATGTAGTGGATCTAAGATAATTGCGCTTTTTGGTATGTATTCATGGTAGAAGTTGATTTTTCCCAAAAATTGTCTTATATTCTTTTGCGTCTTAGGAGTTGGAAAATGTCTTATTGAAATCAAATTGTCTTTTAGCGGTCTTACCGAATTGTTCTGAATTACATGGCCAAGATACTTTACTGAGTCTGAAGCAAAGGTACATTTCTTAAACTTCAATCTAAAGCCTTCCTTTATTATTGCCTCTAATACACTTCTTATGTGTTTTATATGTTTTTCAAAGGTGGACGAGTATATCAAAATATCATCAATATAATTAACGGAGTATTCTGTGAGATTGTGCTTTCTTAGAATGTTGCTTAAAACTCTCTGGAAAATTGCTGGTGATGTCTTCAAGCCAAAAGGGAGGCAGGTCCACTGGAAGTGACCATCTTGTGTGACAAATCCTGTTTTATTTCTATCTTCTATCCTTAGTGGTATTGCCCAAAATGCTGAATTTATATCCAGTGTAGTGAAATATTTACAATTTCTAGTTTTAATAATCAAATCATCTATTAATGGGAAAGGTTGAGCTTGTGGCACAACAATTTTATTTAATTCTCTGAAATCTACACATAAGCGGCATTTTCTATTTTCACCTTTTTTAAATGCTAATGTCACTGGTGCAGCAAAAGGACTGTAGGATTCTTCTATTAAATTATTTTTTAGTAACATGTATATTTGCTCTTCAATTTCTAATTTATCTTCAATTGTACATCTGTATGGTCTTTTACTACAGTATCTATTTACTAGTAAATCTATATGTGCTTCATAATTTGTAACTGATCCTATATCATACTTATCTTTCGCAAAAATTGTTTTATATTCCTTTATAATTTCCTCTATCACAAATTTCTTTTCATTATCTAAATGGTCAGTCATACTAACAAATTCCTCTGTTTCTATTTGTTCATTGAAATTTATTGCGTATGTTTTTATTTTCTTATCTTCATTTGTATTATCTTTAGACATCCTGTCTATTTTATTTGTTATTGTCTTTTGTTCTATCAGCAAGTCCTCATTTTGAGTTAATTTGAATTTCTTTATCATATCCAATCCGATTATGAAATCATCAAAATCTTCATTCTCTACTATATGTACATCCACCTCTTCTTCTATATCAAAGATTTTTATTTTTATTGTTATCAAGCCATTCGTCTTCTTCACACCATTAACCGTTTTCATATATGCTATATTCACATTGTCTTTTATTTCTTTTACTTTAATCAGTCTCGAATTTATTAATGAGATCTGTGAGCCTGAATCATAAATGCCACTCACTTCTAATTTATTTTCTAATAAAAGCTTAATTTTGATTAATGGTGTGCTAACTCGTTTTTTTATCAGTATTCACATCTACTTCAATAATGGAGTTATTATTGACATTTTTGGCTTTAAAGACCTTTTCAGATTCATTTTTATTTTTCTTGAACCAACATGACTCCTCAGGATGATATCTAATTCCTTTGTCCAAAGATTCACAAGTCTTACATGGTTTCTTCTCATTAGTTTTATTTTTATGAAGAAATGTACCACTTTTTATTATATTCGAGTTTTTCTTGTACATCATACCTTCATATTTTCTTATCTCGTTGAATAAATCAGTAGGGTCGTTGAGTTCGTCCCTGTTTAACCTATTTAAGATAAACCCAGGTAGACCCGTTGCAATCAGATCTATCATTGTTTTCCGGTCAATTGATTTGTTTATATCTAGTATAAGCCGCTCTTTTTTTAATAGCATAATCAATTAAGAGTCCTTCTTTATACCTGAATGCGAGAGCAGTTGTGACTATGTTCCATCCTAAGTATTTAAAGCTTTCCAAAAATTTGTCTTTCCATTCCTTCCATTCAGAATGTACAGTTAGTTTTATAACCATCGAGCTATACCAGTCCAAACAAGATTTTTCTAAAAATAACCTCAATATATCTATTTTTGTTTCATCTTTTGTTATATTAAAGCGCTCACATTCTTTTTCGAAATCCTCTATCCATTGCATTGCATTAGTGTTCTTGCTTGTGAATTTCTCAATAATAAATTTCTCTGAAATATGTTTTAGGTTATGTTGGTTTTCTTTCAAAGTTGTAGTTTCTATTAATTTTTCCAAGATATGTTGCAAACTGTCATCTTTTTCTTTTGGTTGTTTTGTGCTCATTTCTTCTAAATATTGATCAAAAAATTGCATATTACCTTCCTCATCTATATATGTTTTCTTTAGTTCTTCATCCAGTTTTATCCATATTTTTCTACATTGGTGCCTTTTCTTTATGCTATTTTTTATTTTTGAGAAAGTGTTCATTTTAACAATATATGTATGATGAATCACCGGCTTCAACTCATCTGGTAGAACATAACATTTTCCTTCTTCTGTATATATTGAGGTTATGGCTAATACATTAGATTTGCCATCATTTGAAGCTATCATCGTAAATTCGAATTGCAGCCGGTCCATCTTCATTTAGTTAACGAAAATGTCGTTTTATAAGATATATTTCTGAGGATTTTCGCTAGTAAACACAAATTGTTTCTCTGAAAACAAAGATTTATTTTACACACTTTTACTTTACAATAATATTATAACAAACTAAAAAAATTACACTTTTATCTCACCTGAAAACAAAGAAACGACATTTAATGTCCACTAATATTCTATCCTCAATAATATTATTCTATTTATCTATTTAATAGTTTTTTTACAATCAAATATTTGAATAAAATCTGCCATTGAAATGCGCGTCACTTCGACAGATAACCTAATACACTAACTATAAGTAAATTCTTTTTAATGAAATGTCATTTCATTACATATATATATAATAAATATATATAACTAACACTTCATTATAATTTTTTATATTAGGAACATGCAACTGGAAGGAAGGATTGAATGCGAGGAAGGAGCGGGTCGAGAATAATATACGCAAAACAAGTGAAAGAGAAAATAGCAGACGGGTCGTACAAAGAGGTCCAAGACGTGACTTTGGACTATAGAGACAAGTGGAAGAAACTTACACCGACAAGAGTCATACTCGTAAATTTAAGAAGACGTTTATATCTACACACCATTCAGGGTCCTTAAAGTAGGCAGTGTATTTATAAAACTAAAATGTCAATGTACTCGGTTGGAAGAGGCTTAACAGAACAAAACAATGTTATAGAGCTTCAAAGACTTAAAAATAAAATTTCACTTGAACGATTAAAGAAGTCGAGCTTACATTTAATAAAAATGTAGCAAAAGGACCTTTCCCCGAAACTCAGCAATTTTTTGTGTGAGTAAAAAAATATTCTCTTTTTGTGTAACAGAGGGATGAATTCAGCAGTCCCTTTAAATTTAATCCATTGAACCTTTTTAATGTAACATGTTCACACCTGACGTACTTCATGGCTCTATGAACATCGCCCTCTTTGACCCCTGGTAAAAAGGTGTTCAAATGTTGTCATCTCGAATGTGTACAATGTCTGTTAAATGGTTGAGCATTCGTTTCATCAAGGGACTATAAATGCTTTTTGTTCCACATACCTATCAAAGAATTACAAAATAGCCGTGGTGGCCGCACAAAGGTTGCAAGTTTGAATCCCGACTGTACCAATGTTTTTCTCTTAACTTAAGTAGAGTGATTAATCACACCACGAGCTTTACGGTGAAGGAAAACATCGAGAGGAGACCTGCATACGAGAAGAAATTCAAAGGCGTATGTTGTAGTCGTGCTTGAGTAACGGCGATGGACTCTCCATCTGTCACGTGGGCACATAAAATGTCTGTAGCGGAAAGTTGGTGTATGGTTATTACCTATACACCCCTGCCTACCCCTCCAGAGATTTTTGTGGGAAGGCGTGAGGATATGAGATACCAAACTACAAGCTTTGCTTAAATTGCAATGCCAATTTTTGAAGAATTATCCCTGTGTCCAGGTATTTTTGATGTTGCGAGAGCATTTTGTATAATAATACCTTGTTTAGATTAATGTATCCATCGCATTACATATCCTTTTACGTCATAATATGTAGCTGGACGTCATTCTAAAGCTCGCTATAGGGATCCTCCGTGCCTATTATATAAAGAATACCGTAGTATCAATAAAAGCGCCTGGCTGGAGGCCTAGGTCTCGCCATCGACTGGTTAAGTGGCAAAAGTTTCCGGAACTCAGGCTAACATTTTGCATGAAAAAATACAAAAAAATAAAAACAATAAAAGCTCGCTTGTTCCTTGCTCGCTCTTACACATCATCATGTACATTAAAAATTTCACATTTAATACATGTCACAACAGTAGGTACTGTGAAACTTGAGACCTCTCATGACAGGCGGGCTGGAACATATCTCGCTCAGAGAATCAGCATTGCTATCCAGCGTGGCAATGCTACTAGTCTTCTTGGCACGTTACCTCGGGATACCGATTTGGGACAAATATTTTATCTGTAAGTAGTTAGTTTCAACTGTTCTTTGTAAATATTATTAATTGTTGTTAATGTTAATAAATGTTCGATATAATTATACTTACTCAATAAAAAGGGAAGTTTAAAAAACACAAGGTTAGTTTCATCGTTTCTTCTCTTGGCCGGTTTTTTCTTGCATATGTAATAAATTGGTAACAATATTTAATATCTAGTATGAACAAAAGACATGAGAATAAAAAAAAATATACTTCAGTAGAAACTGAAGTATATGTTTTTTTAAATTTTTTGTAAGTAGAAACTTACACGATAAATAATGGTAATGTAAATTACATAGCATTTTTTTTTTAATACGTTTAGGTAATGTTCACAGTTTATGACCTATTGTCAAATAAAATAAAATCATTGCCAGTGCTAAAAATACTTTGAAAATATCCAACGCAATACCTAAATCCTTACGCCCGGGTAAAACATCCGATCCTGGCGCTTATCTATCGAGAGCGCGTTAGTAATGCTACATTAAGTTGCGATTAACTTCACTACGAAAACAACTTCATACGAGTTGTGATGGATGCGTTTACGGACTGTCGGCTCGATGTGGCTAATGCGATAACATTAATGGGCATACTGATATGTTTAATACGTATTGGGACGTTGACGTAGGGGGAAACCTGCATCCGTTGGAGAATTTCAAACAAATATCTACCGTACTTCGAGACAATTACATACCGTTAGATATTAGCACTCCAATATTATATTTAAAATATAATAGCCTTAACCTTGGCGGTTTTTTTTAGAATTACCGTGAAGGTCCTACTATCTTTTTAATATTATTAATGAGAAAGTTTGTTACCGCTGAACGGAATTAGATGAATTTTGCCAAGGAGATTTTCAACAACAAAATAATGAGTCAGTAAAATGACTATAAAACTATAGCTACCACCGTAACCAAGAAACAAACATGTAGAAACGGCAAAAGAAAATTCTCGGTTCCCTTTTTTACATTAGGTTCCCTTTTACGCAAGTGCAGAAAAAGATTACTTAAAAATAAATTTAAATCAAGAGAACGAAACATTTCAACAAATTAATGTATTTTAAAAATGTTCATAATTCCATTGCGTGCTCGGAAAAAGGGATTTTAGCTCGTCATCTGTCACATTAGCACCTCACTATATCTCCGGTAAAAAGAGTGTGTATATTTCACCGCTTTCTAACTCTAACGATTAACTATGAATGAAGTTTATCACGCGTGGACGGAGACCGGGTGGAAGGTAGCCGAATAGAACATAGACATTGTGGGTGGCCAAATAGCTGCTTATAAACGCATATCGCCCTTAACCTATCATCCAGGAATAGAATCTGGAACTCTACTGGTGCCAACTTCTACTAGTAGGTACATGCGTGGAAATGTTTCAATAAAATCATCTATTTTATTCCTGGCATGCTCTATGGTATTTATACAGGCTGTAGCTTTACAATTCAATCATATTTTAATTAAGGTACAACTTGAAACTGAAGAGAAATTACACAATCTTTAGATAATGACCATTGTAAACGGACAGACAGACGCAAGCAAAATTATTTATTTATTTCGATAATTGAAAATACACATATAGTATGCCTTCCCACAAGGGTCCCCGAAGGGGTAGGCAGAGGTGTATAGGTAATGCCCACACACCCACTTTCCGCCAGAGGTATAGGTGAGGTAGAGGTGCCAAATTGACAGATGGCGAGTCCATCGCCGTTACTCAAGCGCGACTATACATACGCCTTAGAATTTCTTCTCAGACGCATGCAGGTTTCCTCTCGATGTTTTCCTTCACCGTTAAGCTCGAGTAAGAGTTTCCTTCGTGAACGCTCCAGTTGTGGAATGAGCTCTCGTTGAGGTTTTCCCTGGAGAGTACAGAATGGAGTTCTTAAAGAAGGGTGCGAAAAGATTCCTTCAGGATACGCAAGCGATAACCCCTGGTGTTGCAAGCGGCCATAGGCGGCTGTTACCAGTTGCCCTCAGGTGGACCACATGCCTGCTTACCACCTTAAAGAAATAACGGGTTCGATTCCCTGTGGTATGAGCATATTTTGTGTTTTCTTTGTACTGATACAATAATAACAAAAATTAATCACACTGCGAGCTTTACGGTGAAGGAAAACATCGAGAGAATATCTAATCAGGACTCGCCATCAAAGGGTGCTGTCACCTCTGCATACCCGTGAAGATATTGATATAAATATAATTCTAAATATAAAGGTGTTGTTCATTGAACTTGATATGTATTTAATATTACTATTACTTCATTAAGTAGTGTCATTGATTTGAATAAGTCATAATATATGAGTAACCTAATTGTAAGCGTCAGTTGATTGGTATAATGTTGTGAAACAAAAGACCAGACAAACCGACACCAAACGTTATAAAAAAAGTGACGTCCCAAAATGTTCTCTCACACACTTCGAGTATGAGTGTTCCATCTTTTTTTAGATTTCAGCGAACGTGTTTTACTAGCGGCGATAGTCAGTGTCGTTGGGTTAGGCGCGCGCACCATACTGTAAGTCCTAATTAAAAAGCTAATTTTAAGAATGGAATGCCATGGTCACGTAAAAAAAAGAAAATTTACATAAACATCTTTCATTTGTTTTTTTTTATTATTGAAATTTTGAATGTGGCATTCCATTTTTTCTGTCATATTTGGGGGGATTGTGAATGTGAATAGTGAAAAATAATAAAAAATGTGTTCTTAATGTGAAATTCGATCCCGTGTAATTATGAGCGATATTTTTTTTATTTATTTATTAGTATTTTAGCCGAGTGGTTGAAAGAGTCCGCAACGTCCAATACCAAGTTCAAACTGAGGTACCAATTAGTAATTCTTATCCAAAATACAGTGATTTATTGCAACTTAAATGGTATTATTGTATGAGAACATCGTGAGAAAACCTGCACTGTTTGAGAAGAATTCAGAAACGTATGTATAGGCGTGACTGAGACACAAAAATTTCAAGCTCGAATCCCGACAGTACCAATTAGTTTTCCTGAATCTAATACAGTGATTATGTGAAGGAAAATATCCGGAAGAAACCTGCATACGTTTGAGAAGAAACTAGACTTTTAGGCTTAATAGACTGTGATAGAAGAATTGCTATATTATTACCTCCTAAAGGATTTTATTTTGAGGAAAGACAATTTTTTATGTGCATATTGAAAATGTTCAAACAGTTAGCGCCATCTATTTGTGAGTTTATTGTACTAAAACAAGCGTGAATCTGATTAAAAATGCTGGTCAAGTGCAGTAGTTTCACGCAATCAGGGTGTCCGTACTACCTACGTAATACGATTGTATTTTGTACCATTTTTGTCATACACGACAAGAGTGTAGTCGTGTACAATAGATAAATCAACGCAATGTGTCTCCTTGACTATTACATCAAGTTAATTGTTTTACTCCAACGATTGATGTATACAGTTCGCTTAATGTTCGTCACGTAATATTGGAACTTAAGCAAAAAATAATCAGTAATGGGAAATCCTACTTCTAAATAATATTGAGTATTTCATATATAAAACCTCACGCCGAGACCCTTACAGGGTAGGCAGAGAGGGTAAAGCACCAGTTCTCGTTAGTCTTACAGATTCTATATCCTCTTTCGCTTCACCCCTATTTATCAACTGACGTGTACTGGCGTGTTTATGTAAGCTTTTTATTAATAAACATCGTCCCTTATACAAGAATGACGAGATATTTTTCCAGGCCCAAAGTTTAAGCGTCGAAATACCACACAATAATTCTCGTTAATCTGTTACATTATGCCATTATTTACCTAATACCACGTACTTTGTCGCAATTTGTGTAACTTTGACGTAAAGTGGAAGATTAATAGCGTTATTATCACTGAGGAAATACTTCAGCAAGTAAACGTACGCGTACCGACAGACACATTTATCTTAGCTATGTAGATATAATTGTCTCGCGTATTAATTATTTATTGAATTTGTAACTAGTTGAAATGATTAAGCTGTAATTGAACCGTGGTGACAGAGGACTTAGTTCAAATAGTCGCTTGCAACGCAATGATTGCAAGTTCGTGTACCGACTGTGTTAATGATCTTTTCTGGCTTAAAGTACTGTTTTTAATCACCACGAGCTTTAAGGTGATCAAGAGAGAGAAAAGCTTGCATAAGTTTAAGAAGAAATTAAAATATTCAGTAATTAGCTCCTTGTGGATTGATCTGAGTATCAATTCAAAGGCGTATGCATAGTCGTGCTTGTGTAACGGCGATGGACTCGCTATCTGTCATGTTGGCACCTAAAATATTATCTCTGGCGGAAAGTGGGTGAGTGGGTATAACCTATACACACTGATTTTATATTATTCCAGAGATATCATGGTATTTAAACTTATTGTTTTAATGAACGGTTAAAATCCTTCTTCCTTTAAATGAATCTCCAGGGAGATGAACTAGAAGGATGTACTTCCTTTGTGCGCAGAATCCCGCTATGTCTCATCTCTATTATTGAGTGCCTACGCACGTCGCAAAATTCCTGAGTAAGCTAATTGGCATCTTTCGTAAGCAATGTCGGCACTAGTGATGTGACATAGGAAACTTACGAGTACTTATGCTGCTAGACCATTTTCTGGTTTTTTACAAAAAGCTAAAGATAACCTTATCGAATTAGTAAATTTTGGCACATTTAACCCTCATACATATTTTTTTTATATCATAGGATGCTGTTGCCTTGTAATATACTTCTTCTACTCCATTACTGGAAGTCAGACGTTAGCTCTGATAGAAGAATAAATAGTTTCTCTGCCCTGCTGATTCCGGTCCACGCCCTAATTACAATAATAATATACAGACATATATACCTCTGGCGGAAAGTGGGTGTGTGGATATTACATATACAACTCTGCCTACTCCTTCGGGGGCCCTTGTGAGGCGTGAGGATATTATTTTTATTATAAAAATGTTGAAGATTAACGCTTTCCTACAAGGATCTCCCAAGGAGTAAGCTAAAGCATTCATCGAAGAAACATCCATATGATTTTGTTTTCGTTCGTTGAGTTCGCACGTTGTATAATAAATGTACTGTGTGAACTGAAGTTCAGATAACTAATAAGTACAGACTACAGCGGTGGCTGCAATCTTAATTTTTTCACCAACGGTATAGGAACTATACCGGTTGTATACAACGGAAATAATGTGAATGGAGCCATGTCGGCGTTGATGGGTAGTAAAAGTCTGAGCCAGAATGCTCGAGTTGCTGTCCACAACGCGATATTGGTACCTACCTTATTGTATGGCAGCGAATCCTGGGTATGTCAGAGGAAGTATGAAAATAGCTTGAATGCAGTCGAGATGCGATCTCTTCATTCGAAAAATGTGCGGCGTAACGATATTAGATCGAATCCGCAATGAAGAGATTCGCAAATCAACTAGCGTGAATGAGGGCGTGATTGTAAAGATGAAGAAAGGCATGTTACGTTGGTTTGGACACATAGAAAGGATGAGTGAAGAAAGATTGACGAAACAGATATACAAAGCAAAAGTGTGTGCAAGAAGAGGCAGAGGAAGGCCACGTTCCAACTACCCGGATCAAATAGATCGGACTCTGAAGGACGGGAACGTTAAGAGTACTCGAAACCGACGAGCATGTATAAAGAGACTGATGAATGTGGACGAAGCGAAAGAGGTATGTAAGTCTAGAGAGAACTGGCGCTCTATACTCTCTACCTACCCCGTTAGGGACTTGGCGTGATGATATGTATGTATGTATGGTATAGGAAATAAAGAAAACCGGCCTTCTACTGTCACGTCACTATCACACTCACAGCCGCCATACATCTGACATCGCATTCCTAATTAGATGGAGCGAAACCCGCACGGCAGTGTACCCGACTCTGATGAATAGGCAATCGATATTCCTCTATTGTCTCAATGAACAAACAGAGACGAACGTTAATTTGTATATACATACATAATATGTAGTTACGAAGTGAATATTTGAGAAGGTTGTTGGTGGCGGAGTAATACATACATACGAATATACATTTGGTTTGGACACATAGAAAGGATGAGTGAAGAAAGATTGACGAAACAGATATACAAAGCAAAAGTGTGTTTAAGAAGAGGCAGAGGAAGACCACGTTCCAACTACCTGGATCAAATCGATCGGATGCTCAAGGACGGGAACGTCAAGAGTACTCGAAACCGACGAGCATGTATAAAGAGACTGATGAATGAGGACGAAGCGAACGAAGTATGCAAGTCTAGAGAGAACTGGCGCTCTATACTCTCTCTACCTACCCCGTTAGGGACTTGGCGTGATGATATGTATGTATGTATGAATATACATATACCGTTTAACATCAAGCGGACTATCTTGGTGAATTTTGCCATCCTAAGAGGACAAAAAAAAAATTGGCATCACATCTAGTCCTTCATATAGAAGCAGAGAAATTTGAGCGTCAGTTCTCTAGACTTACAGACCTTTTTCGCTTGATCAACATTAATCAGTCTCCTATCCTTCAGTGTACGATAAATTCTCTTATTTAGGACCTAGGAAGTTGGAACGTGGTCTTCCTTGTAGTTTGAGTAGTCACTTGCGGTTTCAAAACGTTGACGGTCTAAACTAATCAGTCATTTCTTAGCTTAAGTACAGTGATTTATCCCACCACGAGCTTTACGGTGAAGAGAAACATCCAAAGGAAACGTTCATGCATTTGACAGTAAATTCAGATGTAGTATGTCATGTCGTGCTTAGGAAGCAACGACATACTTACCATCTGTCAAATACGCACCGAAATACGTCGCCGGAAAAATAGGATAAGGTAGTCCTCAATTTTCTTACGATTATCCGGGGATTTTCGTATGGGAATCACTTATATTAATAATTTATAATAAAGCTCTAAAGGCAGGCATAAGCGCATAGATATGACGACTGTTTCTTCTAGTGGTTAGAGCTCCTAAGTCCGAAACTTGAGGTCGCGGGTTCGAGTCCCGCTGAGGGCATATATTTGTGTGATGAACACAAGTATTTTTTTACCTTAGTCTTGATTGTCCTATGTTTTTATGTATATATATATCTACATAAGTAAATATATTTTTGTCTAGTTACCATAACACAAGCTTTACATAATTTGGGACGAGGACAATTTGTGTGGGATTGTCCCAAGGTATTTATTATTATTACAGTACATACGTATTGAAAGATAAATGTATCAAGAAAGTACGACGTATGTATCTCCAACTGATGACCGTTTTTGCTCTCAGGTGCGGCGCCCAACAGTGAAGGGAAAATTGCTGTGGAAACGAACGTAGGCAAGATGCTCCCTTCCTTTTAAAAGGTAAGATTTATTGTTATTTTTTGCTGAGGTCCTTTGTCATTGTATGCGTTCGTTAAGGTTTTTGTTGTAGCGGCTAATTAGTGGTTGAAAGCGCCAATGCGTAAGAAAATCCACTAGTATATATTATATACGAGAGCTGATCCCGCCAACGGCAACAGGTGTGATTGTTGAGGGTTCTAGTCCAGAAATACAAAAGAATATGTCATACAATATACAATACAGTATGTCAAATATGCCCATTTTCATCGTCCTTTGTGTGAATTTCTTTGTAATACTACCAACTTTTATGTACGCAGAAGAATAAGCAACTTACTACAGAAATTAGTATATGAAAATCATACCAACCAACTCGGGTCCATTACTTTTATTATTCTTAAGTCCTAATTCTCATTCAACCTCGGAACCGTGAGCCGCTGAGCGGTTCGAGTATTGCCTGTATCCCCAACTGTAGCGATTACTTTTTCTTAAGTTAAGTACTGTGATTAATCCCATCACGAGCTTTGAAGGTGGAGGAACAAATCGACAGGAAACCTGCATACGCTTAATACACCTCTGCCTACCCCTTCGGGGACTCTTGTGGTAAGGCGTTAAAATCCCGAATGTACTAACAAAAGTCATAGGTACAGTCGGGATTCGAACATACAATCTTTGTGTTGCAGGTAGCTACTCGGACCACTCGCATACATGTTTATTGATTATTATTATTATTTCAGGTTCATTACTGTGTTTAAAAATTCAGTCTAGTTCTTATAAAGTTGCCTCGAAAATTTAAAACAATAAAAATATATTTGTTAGTTACCAAGTCTAACACCATCATAATTTCAGCGATTACCAAGTAAATGTAGATTATCTTATTAATTATACAAATGAGTTCTTCGGTAACACCTAACACATTCGAACCAGTGACTCACCCCGAGCTTCCGTATTCCAATCACCTGTTACATCGCTCGTGACGTCACAGCTCTTTAGTGAGCTGCTATTTTTAACTGCTACCTGTAATTCATACTATCCAGTACAACGTCTTTCTGAAACGAATGTAATTAGATTAATTGCGACGCTAAATACTACGGGAAATCAGAAAAACATTGATCGTTTTCAGTTTAATCGTTGATATCTTGCTTTAACATGTATATAAATGCGGTCAGTGACTATTCTCTTCACTCTCCCAATGCACCTTTATTTTTATTTTTTTATACGACTTGGGTGGCAAACAAGCATGCGGTCCGCCTGATGGTAAGCGGTTACCGTCGCCTATGGACGCTTGCAACACCATCACTCGCGCGTTGCCGACCCAGCAGAAATCTTTTTATCTTACTTCTCACTTTCAGTATCGTTGCTGTTACCATGTTATGGGTGAAAAAGTTAATTGCCCGTAACACGATCGCAGCGCCACCTATCGGGTCCAATTTAATATAGCCTATGTTCACAGGAGATAGTGTAGCTTCCCAACAGTGAAAGAATTTTTCAAATCGGTCCAGTAGTTTTTGAGCCTATTCATTACAACCAAACAAACAAACAAAGTTTTCCTCTTTATAATACTAGTGTAGATTATATTGCATAGTATATTATAATAATATATAAAGAATTTATGTTTATATTTCCCAACTGTTTATTTCTTTTATAGCCTGCCATGCCTATCTCTCCATCACCCAAAGGTTAACTGGTAGAGAATGCCTTCGGCATTAAGTTCGCCTTAGCAAAATGTTTTGCAGGAAGTTTTAATAAATAAATAATTACGCAACGTCACGGTGTAGGCAGAGAAAGTAGAGCCCCAGTATTTTCTAAGCTTATAGACCTCTTTTCATTCACGTTCATTAGTAAGCTCATACATGCTCACCGAATTAATGTTGCAAGTTCGATCGATTTGATTGAGGAAGTAAGAATTTGGTCTTCCTCTGTCTCTTCTTTCAAACATTTCCAAGTTGTAAACGTATAACAATAAAAACTCATATAATATATACTCAAGGATAGGAGTGGCCGGAACCCGCGAGCATGTATGAAGAGACTAATGATTGAGGATGAATAGAGGTATGTATGGCTAGAGAGAACCGGCTCTACTCTACCGGCTATGTATGTAAAACTTATTTAATACCAATAAAACAAAGAATGTTCTTTGTAACGTGTTGTTTTTAATAATCGCTAAATAATTCCAAATTCCAAACCCAAATAATAGAGAATAAGCCTAACGAATCGTAAGGCCAATACAATATTCCCAGCCACAACCATTTATAATAACAATAACGTGTATTTGAACATTTGCCAGGCAAATTAGCAGTTGATGAAATGTCGACCTTGTCCAAATTGTCATCATGCAGGATAAATAGGGTCACACAAGTAACCACAAGAGTGAATGTTTGGCAGTGAAGATAATAAGATATTAGACAGGTGCAATTTGATCTGACGTTCGAAATTTAAGCTAGACTGGTGTAGTACCTTCGAGAGCAATACAATTACAGCTGTCATTGTAGATGAAGCCAAATAAGCCTGCAACATTAAAGATTATCGGTGTTCCACTAATTATACCCCGTTAGGGATTTGGATGATATGTATATACCATCAGGCGGACCGCATACTTGCTTGCCACCCGTGTGGTATAAAATATTAAAAAATAACATGGTAGTAAGTGAGCAAAAGGATAATAGGGGTAATATTCCAAGTGTTTATATGTCATGGGATTCTTTGAAAATAATGTGGATAAATTATTGAAATTTCAGCAAAAAACAAAAGTAAATTTATTGAAGTCTTATAACGTAAAACAAATGACAATATTAAAAATAGTAGACTTAAGACCACCAAGAATCGAAAGAAAAGAAAAAGCTAGAGAAAAATTAAAATGTATTGTAATTTATGTACGTCTTACTTGTCTTTTGAGGGACTGAAAAAGCAGTCAGCTGTGCGCCTCTTTAGGCAGTGTATTTTCTTTACTTATTAAACCATGATGGTTATAGATAAAAAGTATGTAAATGCTACAACTTAAGTTCGGATTATCATAAATTTATCGTATTTTCGTGAGCACTACTACACCTATATCATCATCGTCATATGAACACGCCGAGTCCCCAACGGGGTAGGCAGAAAGTATAGAGCGCCAGTTCTCTCCAATATGAACATAAATCTCTGTGTTGCATACGAAGACTGCAGGTTTCAATCCTGTCAAAACCAATATGTTTTGTATATTGAATTTTAGGGTGAGAGAAAACAATGAGAACAAATTCAAAGTCCGCTATTATGCTATTCTCAAATAATTTTTCTTACATTCTATCTCTATACTAATAGCGTATATTTTACAAAAGTTGCCTAACCATTTCTTAGTTGGAAACCCGTACCACATTACGTTTAAACGTAACATTGAAATATGCTACAATACTGTGTTACTTTAAGTTAACAGTGAGACAGTAAGTGTATCAAGTTATCATCTGGTAGCTTTGAACATGTTTAACTTAGATATAGCTTTCGCTGCTTAATTGCATTATCGTCTGGATGTAGGGTGACGATAAATAAAAAATATGTGAGAAATAAAATAAACTTTACGTACTAGGAGGTGGATGGATTTTTTTTATACCACTAACGAGGCTTACGAGGCCACCGACCAATTGATAATAAAAGCTTTGCCATCCATGAGACTACTGATATATTCTATTTTCGATTTTTGTAATTTTTTTGTTACTTCTTAAGCCTTAATGCCTTAGTACCCTCCAAATGTTTGCTGAATGAAAATGCTTAAAAGATGACGTCCATTGTACAATAGTAGAAGTAGGAAGTATTAAATAAATAGGGGTATAAATTATTTTTCAATTAAAAATAAATGCATGGTCGCCCCACAGACACGAGCGAGAGAAGTTCTCTCCGCGGGCAATATTACATATCGCGGTTCGCTTCGCCTTGTCTAACAGCCTTCCATGGAACATAGAAGACGAAATAGGTAATTTAAAGCTAGCGATAGGTATACTTGTTACTGCAGTTTAATATTCTGACTTAGTAAAAGTACTGGCCAATAGATGGCGTTAGGCAAAGATACATATAATGTGACGCGGGTTCGAAGGATTTGAAATTTAACACTGGATTCCTTAGCATTAGCATTTCCTTAGCTGGGTGGCTTTAAAGCTACTGGGTAACCACTTGTTTATTCAATACTATAAAGAGCAACTGGAACGGATCAAAATCCTGCACTATCATGACCTACTTTACATCCATCACCCACGTCATCAGTGCAGAAAGGTTCAAAAAGGTCAACTTTCAGAATCTTTTACCCGTCTTTATTGAGAATAATCGCCAGCCTTCGAAAAGTGTAACTACTTGACCCACGAAGTCACGCAGCTGGAGCCTTACGCCCCGTCGTCTCCACCCACCTTTTACTCGAAGCCAGTGTAATGTATCTATCTAGCAAAGCCTATATATATACAAGTATAAATAATGTCAAGTCTAGGGGATTGCGGGATGGGGTGTGTATGACCAGAGTATTAATTATATGTGTACCAATAGTACTCAAACATTAGTGGAAGGTTTCACACTTACAATATAAACTATATGGAAGAATATTGGGGCGCGTCGTCGTGGATGTCACTATATGTATACTATGAGTCGTGATTGGGGTGCAGTGGCCGAGTTTGGATTTTATTTACACCACGAGCTTTATGGTGATGGAAAATATAATAATAATTATTAGTTATTGTTATTTTAATTTTGAATTTGAGTTGAATAGTCTCTAGACGTAGTGTAGCAAGATTACAGTCCATTGTGTGGTACCTATTTCAATGGAATAACGAACTTCGCGATTCCCGGCACGGTCCGCTGCAATCGACTTGGCTTGATACTCTTGTCGCGTCTGAGATGTGGTAAATTGCGAACATGGAAATAAACAAAATAAAGAAAAATATACCCTACCTATTATAATCCTTATATTAATATTTTTGTAAATGCTAAAGTTGGCATGGATCTATGTTTTCTTAAACGTAAAAATTACCTGACGAAATTGAATGTAATTTGGCACAGAAATAGCTTATTAACTTGATTAACACGCATAATGTTTTATTTAAAATTTTTGTATTTTATATGCACATCTTTTCGCGCTTTCCCACAATGGTCTCCGACCTCAAACTTCGTATTAAGTCAACGAGATTAATGTCTCGGAAAATACCGTATATAACGCCTTATATATAAATAATTCAGTATATAAATAATAAAATACCTTAGATAGATTACAGAAGACGAACAGTTCCTCTGAAAACACTACTTGATTCTGGGACGTTGCTATGGCATAATGCAAGGGATCATCTGTATTTACATTTCTCTCACAACCGCTATTATAGTGTTAATAATTGAACACGACATTCTACGGCAAGAAGTCCTTATCCATGTTGAGATGCAGAGCTTAACAACTACTGCCGGCTAATTAATAACAACTTTATCATCAGATATTATGTGTTCTGGTTTTCTTCACCTGACCGCTTGGCACCATGGATGCACGTGTATATGGAGGGTGTATTTCAAACATACTAGCAGTACTACTAACCAAACAAAATAAATGTTTTAATCCCTCTCAGATTAAACTGCCGGCACCAAAAGCACGGTACTCCGAGACAAGTGCCTTACTAAATTGCATTATCAAGTTAATGCCGAACGAAGTAACATAATTATTTTGAACAAAACTCCGGGACTGTCACAAACAAGCCCGCTGTTATTCATCAGCTTTCAATACGATTATCAGAATATCGTCCTTTGAAAGTTTTCAAGTGGAATAAGAAAACGAATGCGCATAATACATAGTGCCAATGATAGTGGACCGCACGTTGTATAGACATGTTACCTCATATAATATATAGAGCAAGATGTAGATAGAGGTGTATAGGTGTATATTATGTGCCATTATATTAGGTGTATATTTCTCGTCACGTCGACGTTCGTCTCGTTACTCAAGCACGACATACGCCTTTGAATTAATTCTCAGACGTATGCAGGTTTCCTCTCGATGTTTTCCTTCACCGTTAAGCTCGTGGTGTGAATTATCACTGTACTTAAGTTTAGAAAAACTCATTGGTACAGTCGGGATTCGAACTTGCGACCTTTGCGTCGCAGGCAACTGCTCGAACCACTCGGCCACCACGGCTTCTCTTAGTTTTTTTATATTTTTGTGGTTTTTTACTTAATTCCTGTAGTAGTTGTGGTTACCTGTAATTGGGTGGACACTTATGTAAGTTTTATTATGGCATATTCTGTTAATATTAAGGTGTTCTTACTTGTTGGTGATCCAAATAAATAAATTAATAATAATTCAAGTGCCGTGGTAGCCGAGTGGTTCGCGTAGTTGCCTACAATACAAAGATTGCAAGTATATATGTACGTATATATAGGGATACTCTTTTCAAACACATAATATGTGTAAGAAAGAGTCTATATTCTGTTTAAAAAAAAACATTATCCGAGTTGACAAAGCATCGTTTCTCAACAGTATCCAGTGGAAGCTCAAGGTGAAAACTTTACGCGAGCGGAAGTGACGAGCACCTTAGTCATTAGCCTTCACTCCCTAGATCCGGTTAGATGTGTGCGTCAGAAGGGGAGACCATTGTTACTTTATCACGACTAGTATATATACTGCGCTAAGTAGAAAGGTCAGTATTTATTGAGTATTATTTGGCGAATTGTATGCTGAAGACGTATGTAATTATATTTACTGCCAAAGAGTTTAAAAAAAAGAGTCGTGGTGGCCGAGTGGTTCGAGTAGTTGCCTGAAACACAAAGATTGCAAGTTCGAATCCGGAGTGTAAGAATAAGTTTTTCCAAACTATTAGTATATTATATATACTACGCCTTCTCACAAGGGTCCCCGAAGGGGTAGGCAGAGGTGTATAGGTAATACCCAGACACCCACTTTCCGCCAGAGGTATATTAGGTGCCAACGTGACAGATGGCGAGTCCATCGCCGTTTTAGTATATTAGTAATTTGTAATTATTAGTAATTAGGCACACTAAGAGATTTACGGTGAAAGAAAATCGAGGGAAAACCTGCATACGTTTTGAGAAGACATTCAAAGGCGTATGTATAGTCATACTTGAGTAACGGCGATGGACTCGCCATCTCTCGATCTCGATAGCTAAAATATATCTCTGGCGGAGAGTGCCCTTCGGGGACTCTTGTGGGAAAGCGTGACTTGAAAAAGCATTAAAGTAAAATAATTCACTAAGGCTTCGGAATCCCATTTCGAATAAAACTAGATTATATATAACACTAGCTGTCCCACCCAGCATCGCCCGGGTGAAAAGGTAAAAGAAAACACGTTTTTCATAAAAAGTTGAGTTTCATAAAATCCGTTCTTAGCTGACCTCTACACCGCGTAAGGGATACTCCTACCAAATTTCAAGTCAATCAGCCTTATAGTTCCTGAGATTTCGTGATGAGTGAATTCACAAATGGGATCTCTTATATATATATATATATAGACTAGCTGTCCCGCCCAGCTTCACCTGGGTGAAAAAGTAAAATTTCCTGAAACACGATCGCAGCGCCACCTATCGGGGCCAATTGTGATGTAAGCTATCCTTTCTTTTAAGTTGGATCAAACTGCATACGGTGGGCAAATTTGATTGAAATCGGTTAAGTAGTTCAGGAGCCCATCGTGGACTTGATTGCCATAAAAAAGGTTATAGTGAGTCAATATTAAAAGGTAGACATATGCTGTCGCGGACTGTTTTTTAGAACTTTTAAAGAGGAACAATTCCCTCATACATGATATTTTTGTAACTTAAACCGTTTACGCAGCGTACGCCACGGAAGCTCTCAAAAAGGAATATTTCTTCCCGTTCTGGCAACATTATTCATTTATGCTTCGCTCCTATTGGTCGTAGCGTGATGTTATATAGCCCAAAGCCTTCCTAGAGAAATGGACTATCCAACACAAAAATAACATTTCAATTCCAACCAGTAGTTCCTGAGATTAGCGCGTTCAAACAAACAAACAAACTCTTCAGCTTTATAATATTAGTATAGATACATACATACATATTTTCACGCCAAGTCCCTAACGGGGTAGGCAGAGAGTATAGAGCGCCAGTTCTCTCTAGACTTACATACCTCTTTCACTTCGTCCACATGCATCAGTCTCTTCATACATGCTCGTCGGTTTCGAGTACTCTTAACGTTGATCATCCAGGTTGTTGACTATATATAAAACTTAGTATATACAACTACAAACTTTATTGCCTACAATTTTCGTAAGCTTGGAATAATACCGAATACTAAGTTGCTAGAACAAAGAACAAACACAAGGTCTTCACACACTGGTGCTGCCACGCTGACGCACGCGAGGGAACAAAGTGGTGCAATTAGCGCAGTCATGCGTTGACCGCCGACTGGACCGGACGTCCGGCCGGGTGGGAGCTTTGACGTCTCACACGCCTCCTGTACTATTTGTTAATACTAGGTATTTCGTCTGCTTTTATATTCTCTATATAAAATACTAAATATATATATTATAAATGTGAATGTAAGTTTGTTTGTTACGCTTTCACGTCAAAACTACTTAACCAATCGTCATGAAACTTTGTACACATATTCTTGGAGGTATTAGAAGTAACATAGGATACTTTTAATTGATTTTTTTTTTACCAATGATAAAAAAGTCACGCCGACGAAGTCGCGGGTACAGCTAGTACTTAATAAAACAGGGTGCCATAGAAAATAGAACACTTGTCTCCTAGGAGATATAGGTTGTTGTGAAAGATAACAAACACAATATTATAGTAATACTCACTCCAATACATGGATTTATGTTTTTTTTATCGAATCGAATGAACACTCAAAGACGGGAACGTCAAAAGTACTCAAAACCGTACGAGGATGTATGAAGAGACTGATGAAAGTGGTATGCAAGTTTAGATTGAACTGGCGCCCTATTCTTTCTACCTACCCTGTAAGGGATTCGGCGTGATTATATTATGTTATAGTATGAGTATGTTATTTTTCTGAAATAATAATAATAATAATATATCCTCACGCCTTCCCACAAGGGTCCCCGAAGGGGTAGGCAGAGATGTATAGGTAATACCCATACACCCACTTTCCGCCAGAGGTATATTAGGTGCCAACGTGACAGATGGCGAGTCCATCGCCGTTACTCAAGCACGACTATACATACGTCTTTTGAATTTCTTCTCAGACGTATGCAGGTTTCCTCTCGATGTTTTCCTTCACCGTAAAGCTCGTGGTGTGACTAATCACCGTACTTAAGTTTAGAAAAACTCATTGGTACAGTCGGGATTCGAACTTGCGACCTTTGCGTCGCAGGCAACTGCTCGAACCACTCGGCCACCACGGCTCTATACGGCACTATTTTTCTGAAATGATTAATAATATACGTAAAATAAAAACGTAGATAGATTTATATATATAAATTTATCGCTAAAGCCGACCCCTATGCTGAAAAGTTTATTACCAGATAAGCTTACCGGTTTCGAATATATTTCTTATCCTTGAGGTTTAGTTGGAATATTCTAATTATACATATTACGTATATGTATCGTCAGTCCTTTTTGTAGGAACGAAACCAAAACTAAATGTCCGTCTAGGTATCTCTATTAGTGCACAAAGTCTATACGCACAATGAATGGCTTATAAATTATGCACGTCCTTACGCGATCAATCATGCGGCTTACCTCTGTAGCAACAATTGTAAGCACAATGGTAAGTAATCCATGTTCCACATCTGCAAATACTGGTCAATGACTTAGCGACGTGGCGAGTAGGCTGATTGCAGAATGTCAAACTGTCGTTGATTAACCAGCCTATTATGGTAAGGCTTGAGTATAATTGACACTTGCTCTCTTCGAGCGAATCGGAAAAACAATTCGACGGCATATTAAGCTTGGGTTCAAGTGGTTAATTTAATCATAAACTCCATGGTGAGACGAAGAAAAATAATCTTTACTTATTTTTTATAATCTTTCTCGTACCGTGAGTTCCAGGAGCATTTGCTACTTAACTAGACAAATTGATAAAATAACAAGAACCTGAACGCTACGAGTACATATAATATATAATAATAATATAATAATTTATTATTTTTTTTTTTTTTTTCGGCGGTAGGTGTGAAAAAGTGAGCACAAGTCTCGTATATTTAAATACTTTTTAAATAGAAATACTGTAAATATACATATAATTTTATCATTATTAAGTGTAAAGACCGACAAGTATCCAGTACTCACATTTGCAAGAGCCTCTATGTGACATTTTATAGTCCATAGTAAATTCACCACCTGCTAGCTGTTCATCAACACATTTATATATTTTCTTGTTTCACTGCACAACACTAAGACGCAAACAATGTCTCAATTAGCTGACATCGAATCCGCCCAAAGAACATTAGAAGAATGCTTCACAAGGAGGATGGCTGAGCTTGAAGCACAAATTCAGGGTGGAGGTCAAGCTAAGGAAACAGTGGCAAAGGTTGCTGAAGACTTCCGGTGTTTCAGAGAACTTATATTTAATATGCTGGGGATCCTCCGGAGGCAGATAAGTGAGTGCTCCAAGATAGTGGACTCCATGGAGACGAGGCAGCGAAGGAAAGCACTTCTTTTCACTGGGGTTGTGGAAACCGACAAAGAAGATTGTGTCACTGTTGTTCTTGATATCCTTAAAAGTAAGATGGCACTAAATGATTTCTCTATCCCATCTATTAAAGTCTGTCATCGACTTGGTGTGCAAGGCAGAGAACATGTTCGACCTATACTAGTTCGCTTTGCAAATTTGGACCAAAAATTATCTGTGTGGAGAGCGAAATCGGCATTGAAGGGGTCTACAATAGCAGTTAAGGAATTCTTAACTAAGGCCCGGCAGACTGTTTTCGCTAAGGCTCGTCTTCACTTCGGGATGCGGTCGTGCTGGACTCAGGAAGGTGTCATTCATGTTAAAGCACCAGATGGTAAGAGACATAAGCTCACAACTATGGATGATCTCAAGCCATTATTAGAGCAATATCCAAAGGAGGTAGGATCCGCTTCTTCTCCAGAGAGACCCAAAGGTACCAGTGCATCTGGCTCGAATATAAGACAAACTCGACGCAATTAGCTTCAGTGTGGCTTGCTGACTATTAGTGTTAATATCGGTATGATTGTTCTGTGTTATCCAATCAAGCTGTATGTTGTTGTTACAAGTCGTATGTCTATTTTTAAGATCGCACTTATTACTTACTTATCTTACCATTCTGTATCATGCTACCCTTGACAATTTTTCTATCTACCCATAACTTCTGTGATATAGTTTGTTGCATTTTCTATCTACCCACATAATCGCAATAATTTAAATGATGTTAATATGGCTTAATTCTTATTTGTTTTGATATGATTGACAGCGTAAACTTGTGCAAGTGTCAAAACTAGCGGAGCAGAGTGCGTTCGGAAACATGTTATCCTTTAATTAATAATGTATGTCATCTTTAATTTTGTAACTTTTTTATTTTTTTCTTTCTATGCCTAGTTTGTTTTTTTTTTTTTTGTTTGTGATTATGTACCTAATTTTGTAATACTACTTGTTAAGTTACTCGTGGATAACTAATGTATGCTTTATTTGTCTGATACCTATTTGTTATGTGTTGGTGTCGGCTGGCGGGTGGTGTAGGTACAATTTGTTTACATTTGGTAAAAAAACCGATTTATATATATATATATATATTTTTATTATATTTTTTATTTATAATTTATATTATAAGTATTGTATATATATTTTTTATATTATATTATTTGTATTTGTATATATATATTATCATTATGGTATCATCCGATGATGATTCTTCCTTTCGATCTATAAATAATTCGAGTTTATCATCTGCTAACGATAGTTTCTGCTCTGTCACCGATACGCTTGGTGACCTAGTGCGAGATAGCTTTCGCACACACTCCGGTCAGTCGTTTAATATCTGTCACATTAATGCCCAAAGTATCCCCAGCCACTACGCTGAGTTATTAGAAGTGTTTTCTAATACAAATGTTCACGCTATCCTGATTTCTGAGACATGGCTCAAACCTCAACTTTTGTCAACCACCTATGCTCTTCCCGGCTTTATTCTTATCCGCAATGATCGACTCGTGCGGAGGGGTGGCGGGGTGGCGATATACTTACGTAGTGATTTACCACACAAAGTTATCTCCACCTCTTCCGCTAGCACATCTGACTCTGCTGAGTTTCTCTTCCTTGAGGTTTGTGTCAAGGGAGTTAAAGCCGCTCTAGGCGTAGTTTACTGTCCCCCTATGATCGATTATTTCACTGATATCGAATTAGTTTTGGAATCTTTAGGGTCCGAGTATACACATCACATCATCATGGGTGATTTCAATACTGACCTCCTTAATCCTTGCTCTCCACGTACCCTAAAACTTCAACGCTTAATTGACTCCAGCAATTTCCAAATCTTACCTCTTCAAGCTACCCACAGTAACGTTACCAGGGATGATACTTGGCTGGACCTGATCATTACTTCCACTCCCTCCCTCGTCTCTACTCACGGACAACATCCCGCTCCCGGTTTTTCCCATCATGATCTCATCTTTCTTTCCTATAACGTCAAACCTCCGAAACTGCAACCTAAAACTCTGCACAGGCGTTGTTTTGGATGTATGGATATTGAGAAGTTACGCCTGGATGCTTCTCATCTAGACTGGAGACCTATGCTAAATGCTACGGCGTTAGATGAAAAAGTACAGATTTTCAATGATAACGTCCTTAGCTTATATGATGTTCATGCCCCAGTAAAGAAAATCAGGCTGAAGCATGCACCCGCACCTTGGCTGACTGCAGGCATCCGAATGGCAATGAGGCGTAGGGACCGCGCATTTCGCAAGTTTAAAAGAGATCGTAGCGTAGGAAACTGGGATTCCTTTAAGAAGGCTAGGAATCTGTGCAATAAGATGATACGAAACGCTAAACGCCGCCACATAATCAATAATATTTCCTCTTCTTCTCCCGCTGACATCTGGAAGTTCCTTGGAACTCTAGGTGTCGGTAAAACACGCCATTCTAGTTTCCCGTCGTCGATTGGTTTAGACGATATCAATTTTCATTTCACCTCTACCGCCTCTGCGTTGGATCGTCTTACCATGAGTCGAACGGTTGACTACATAAATGGTTTACCTCTTCCTAACGTTGGTTTATTCAACTTTTCTCCAGTGACTTCGGATGAGATTAAAAAAATCATATACGCTATTAATTCTAAGGCTATGGGTTGTGACAACATCAGTAGATATATGATAATCATGATCCTAGACCAAATTATTCCCGCTATCACACATTTAATTAACTTCTCCCTGAATTCCGGATCCTTTCCCACTTTATGGCGCAAAGCCTTTGTTCGTCCGCTGCCTAAAGTACCCAATCCTTCATTGGCCAACCATTTCCGCCCTATATCCATTCTTCCATTTCTATCTAAAGTTCTCGAGAGCTGTGTTCACAAGCAGTTGTCTCTTTTTATACACGAAAATAATATACTCAACTCACTTCAATCGGGTTTTCGACCTGGTCATAGTACAGTCTCTGCTTTACTTAAAGTGACTGGTGATATAAGGTCGGGAATTGAGGACAAGAAGTTGACTGTGCTTGTCCTAGTAGATTTCTCGAATGCTTTTAATATGGTCAGTCATGACATCCTACTATCCATCCTCTCCCACCTTATGATTTCATCCAAGTCACTGGAATGGTTCCGTTCTTATCTTTAAGGACGCCAGCAGTCGGTTCACACCGATGAATCTTCATCAGGTTGGTGCGACGTAGGCTCTGGTGTTCCACAAGGTGGCATTCTTTCTCCACTTCTATTTTCTTTGTTTATTAACCTTCTATCCTCCGAGCTTCAGTGTACGTATCATTTTTATGCTGATGATTTACAAATTTACTCGCAAGCAAGTGTACAGAATCTGCAGCAAGCTATCAATGATATAAACCGAGATCTAGAATCAATTAAACAGTGGTCCGATCGCTTCGGCCTGGCTGTAAATGTGGCTAAAACACAGGCGATTATACTCGGTGGTTCCCGTATGCTAAGTAGGTTGGATATGGAAATTTGGCACCTATCGTCTTTAATGGGGCCACTATACCAATCAGCCCTACAGTGAAGGATCTCGGTTTGTACATTGATGCTGCTCTAGGTTGGCAAGCGCAGGTTTCGGACATTTGTCGCAAGGTGACCGGTACACTACGATCTCTTTATCCGCTAAGAAATCTTCTCCCTACCAAGACCAAGACAATGCTTGTGCAGACATTAATCTTCCCTATGATTGACCATGGTGATGTGTGTTATACCGACCTGAATGCAGATCTACTCAATAAATTGGACCGACTTCTCAACAATTGCATTCGATTCATTTTCAATCTGCGTAAGTTTGATCATGTCTCGTCTTACCGCTCCCAACTATCATGGTTATCTATTCGTCAGCGACGCAGTCTACGGACAGTGACGATGCTCTTCACTCTTCTTCAGTCTCCTAACGCTCCTTCTTACCTTACTTCTCACTTCCAGTATCGATGCCGAAACCATGATATAAACTTACGCTCTGCTGATAATCGTCTCCTTCTCTGTCCTTCTCATAGTTCAAGCCTCGTCCATTCTTCTTTTACTGTCCAAGCCATTTCACTTTGGAATGCGCTCCCACCGGAAATCAGGATGTCCAACAGCCGGGATGCTTTTAAGGCTAAAGTGAAGCAGTATTACCTCCGTAATGCAGATTCTGTGTAGTAGGTATTTATGTCTATGATATGATATTTATTTAGGTTTATGTATAAATCATATGTATTATTTGTATGTAGTTTAGTATTTACTTATTACTATTATATTATTATATATTTTTATATTTGTATTTATGAGTATTTATATATGTATTTATATATATATATATATATTTATTATGTGCGTGTACATATATTATATGTACTCATTAATGTCAATATTTCCCCGTGTTTTTATCCCCTCTATTAGCCTGCCATATCTTTCTCTGCATCACCCAAAGGTTGACTGGTAGAGAATGCCTACGGCATTAAGTCCGCCTGTGTAAATTATTTTGCAGGAAGTTTTTAAATAAAAAATAAAAATAAAAATAATATATTATTTCCGGAAAGAACGGTCGCTTTACTCACCCAATGTGAGGTCTTAAGTGTAAATTACCGTCAACGAATACATTGTACCTGTAAATAAGTACTGGATGCTGTCAAATATGAATATACGGGTGTGTCTGTGAAGATGAAGAACGGCATGTAACGTGGGTTTGTACATATAGAAAGGATCAGTGACGCTCTAATTACCTAGATCAAATCGATCGGACGGTCAAGGACGGGAACGTCAAGAGTACCGAAGGGAGAAACCGACGAGCATGCATTAAGAGACTGATGAATGTGGACAAACCGAAAAAGGTACGTCAATCTAGAGAGAACTGGCGCTCTATACTCTCTGCCTACCCCGTTAGGGACTCGGCGTGATGATATGTATGTATTTATATACCATAAGTACAGCCTTCTTACGAACCATTAGATTTCCACTTGAACTAACTATTCGGTGGACCAAATAATAAAACAAAACACATTTCCAAAGGAAATCACACCTCACTCAATGACGCCATGATGGATTAGAGAGCTATCGCTCATTTTCGCTTTTATTCTTTTATGTCCAAGCCAAGTCAATGGGGCATGGCCGAGAATTTCATATCGATGGATAATATTATAATCCCTTTCATGCCTTCAGCTCGGGTTTTATCTTGTAAAGCAGTAGGGTCGGGCGCCTGCTATTTGAGTGGGCTGCAGTTACTGATCATTTGCTATTTATGATGCTATTGTAAAAATGTTTACATTTCTAACATTACAAACTAACGTTAAAAAGATCCACTTCAAACTTCCCATGAAATAGGTTCGTTTGAAAGAAAATAAATTGGAATGAATTAATTGGAAGTCTGGAAAGAATAATTATGATGAATTAATGAAATGGAACTGTGTTTGTTTGTATTTACCTCTACCTTTATACTAAGTAAATGTATCTTATTATCCAAGGGTGATCCTAGTTATCATCATCATAGTAAAATCTAGGCTCTTGTTGGCGCTTCTAATGAAATTCCTTCCATTTGCTTCTATCCATCGCAATCTCTTTGACCTCCTAATACGTCATGAGAGACAGTTATATTTTATCTGACTCTCATTTATAGATGTGAATATTGGTCTCTCTCTTTCTTTCCCCTCTTTTCGTTCTTCTTCCATACATTTCCTTTATACTCATATGAATTATGTAATTGAATATTTATATCTCAGATTAATCAGATTTTTGTTTTACAATTTACTTTTACACTTTTTATGAAGAAATGTAGATGCATTATTAAGATTCTATCGGTTGCGGTTACCGCTAACTAAGCCTTTGACACAAACTTCGAATTCCTAGCATGATCTGTACTGAAACCGCATCAAAGGTTCATTTAACAGATTAAAGGGACCAAGCTGTTAGTAAGTTCTTGGTTTCAACAACAAAATGATTATGAATTTTTGAATATATCTATGTTCCAACCGTTAGGGTCAATTCTATATTTTGATTGACTCAAATAGTTGAGTGAAAAATTTTCCGATTCAAAGCTACATTACCCTTCTATACTAATAAGTATAGAACGGTAATTTGAATCGGAACATTTTTCACTGTGCCCTTACTATATTTAGTAAGGAGGCAAAATTTATTTATTCGAACGCGTAGTATGAAAAAGTATTAGATAGCCGCCATGCTACCGACATAGGAAGCAGATAGTTAACTTAACAAAGATGAAACCGCGTGGTGCTTCTAGTTTATTAATAACT
>JACCPG010009833.1:0-39342 GCA_016069955.1 Drepana arcuata | reverse complement strand
TTAAGCACGACTATACATACGCCTTTGAATTTCTTCTCTTAGTTAGTAATAGTTATTATAAGTTATAGTATTAGTGAATGTAAGTAGAATGTGATATCTATGATCTGAATGATATGACTAAAATTTGTCTAATATCTGTAACAATCGCCAGACAAAACTTGGTCTTGGTCGAGTTCTAGGTATATAGAGATAGAGCTAGAGATATAGGTTCTACATATAAATCGTCTTAGGCGGCCGCCCGTCAAACGAGATAAAGATCATGAGAGATCGAGTTGCGTAACAGTATCCGGGCTTCTCTAAGGTACTATATATATAGAATGCGTAAATGATTAAATCTGGCTAATCTTTGCATACATTTTAGTTTTTCATACCTTTCAACACGTGTATAGAATTTTTGGTATGTATGTAAATGAGTTAATAATGTTTTATGTTAATTAGGATCTACAGCTTCGTTTGTTAGTCGTTTCAAATTTCAAACACGATTACTAAAGTTATTATTATACATGTAGTATCTTGTAGCAACTATACGCAATTTGACAAACTTGTACAGAGCAAAACTTTTTATTTTGGAACAAGGCAACGATGTTCATACTTCTTAAGATGTATGTAAAGGATAGAAAACGTCTCTTTAAAGTTCGCAGTACTGAATACTGGCTATGTGACCTGCATTTATAATTGTAATTTAGAAATGTTACCTTAAGGACAGACGAAATTTAAGGCGTGTTCGCGGTTTCATTGGTTTGGATTAACCTCTGTGATATGTTTTAATCACAGAGGTTAATCCAGCTAATAATCAACCTCTGTGCCAAATTTCATCCATTTCCGTTCAGTTGCTTTTGCGTCAACAGGATCAAACATGCTCATAAACTTTAGCATTTATAATATCAGTAGAATATGCATTAAGTAATATGTTTTCGAACGTCTGAACAGTATTTCAAGTCAGTTCTACGTTGGAACAACTGCATCGGAAATATGTGTTACAAAAGATTTTATATCACACAACATGTAGAGCAGCCGGTCTTTACGACTGTAGGTGGGCAAACAACATACATAGTTCCACGAGCGATATGAACATAAATCCCTTGTAAAAAATATTAAGGGATTTTATTTTGTATACTCGCACGTATTGCAGTATATTTTTACGTGCTTTTACTATGCTTCCCTTCTTAGTATGCGTGGGTTGCTTACAAATTAATATTAAAGGAGTTCCTTAATAGGAATTTCCAAAAAAAGCGTTCTGTCGTGGTCTATGTCGCTGTAATTCTCAAACATTATTGGTGTTAGATGGTATGGGGATGAAAACGAAAGGAGGCTACAGGAACAGTTAACGTCTCAAAAATGATTATTTTCGTTTGTTTTAGAAGCAATTTCAAGTTTTCGTCGTCGCGTAAAGTAAACAATGAGCTATTATTAACGCGCATCCCGCGAATGGAACCTTATCACAAACAAAAGTAGCATATAAGTTAAACAGAAGTGGAGTGGAGGGGGTAATGAGAGAACTTGTGCATGCCATACTTAGGGTTGGCATTGTTCGCTGCGCTTCGCAATTATTGTAACAGACACCGAGTAGAACCCTTAACGACTCTAGAGGCCCAACCATGACGCGATATTGCCATTATACATTCTAGAGGTCTTAAGGTCCAGATTTATAGTTGTCATATTTATGTTTCGTTTTAATATTCTTAAATGCTGATTGATTAAGCACGTCATGATCGGGACCCGGTTCAATTTCGATGTTATGAAATTTTTGCGCAGCTTACACTAATTAGTGAGACCATGTCCAATTTATTTTTTCCGAAATATGTATATGTATATTTATATATATATATATATACATACATACATATCATCACGCCAAGTCCCTAACGGAGTAGGTATATAATAAATTAAATTATAAATATATATATATATATATTATATATATATTTATAATTTAATTACTAGTTATATACTTCTAAATTAATTCTACGTAAACATCCTTCTTAAATTTTCGAGTACAAACCGACCCCACGCAATAGACCTATTACGAGAATTGAGATACCTTTCCTATCTACCGACATGACGGGATTCATTACTAGGAATCCGGCGTGCGATTGACGTATTGAGATATTACCTTCGATCCGCCTATTGTCTTAGCAACTGCTTGTTTACTTAATACGTTGAAGTGGTTCCTACTCATGGAAGCGAGTGTTCTCAATTAAAACTTTTATTCAAGAACTGTCGTAGATTTGTATTGAGCAGATCCCGAATAAGTTCTTTAGAGCAGGGGAATATAACTCAAAAATCAAAAAAGGTTTTGTGCTTGTGTAATCTTATCAATCGTAAGTTGATACTGTGTGTCTGAAGACCTTCCTTGACAAATCATCCTTGCAATAATACTTCTTGAATTGGTTGGTAAGGTAATTTGTTAGGGCAGAACGACGAAACATACTTTTTTCTTTCACTAAGGTGGCAAATAAACATGCGGTCTGCCTGATGGTAAGCGGTTACCTCGCTTAGGGCACTTGCAACAAGGGGCATCGCTCGCGGATGGCCCATACATATAGATTAATTACGGAGAGATATAACTAATGATTTTTTAAATAGTACTTGTATTAAACTTAAATATTAATTCTTTTGGCTTGGAATCGTTGTAAAATTAGAATTTGTATAAATTTTGCTGTAGGTAATTAATTGATTTCGGTAATCCCAGAAAACAATTTGGGTGGCACAAATTGAGTCCGTCCTTAGACTGGTTAATCTGACCGCTCTGCTTATTTTATTGCTCGTTCTATAGGTTGTGGTCGAATGATTGACATTTTTATATAATAGGATTTGATGTATGGTATAAAGGTTGAGGCGTGGTGACCGAAAGGTTCAAGTCGTTTTTTATAATACAACAAGATTGCCAAAAAAGCATTCGGCCAACCTGATGGGAAGAAGTTACCGCAAAATAGGCTATATTTATGCTAACGATACCGAAGTATAATTTGCACGTTGCCACTCCATATTCAAAGTTATACTGTGTTGGCAGTATAATGGGACTAATCACTCTAATTCCAACGCAATATAACAATTCTCCCTCCAAACCAAAGAGCTCATTATTGGAAACCTTATCGCAGGAATCCAGCGCAAAAAATATGTTACTTGGCTACATACTTCTATAAGGTGGTCCTTTCCCAGTCGGGCAGCTCTAAATTCAAACGGGAAACCCGTTATGCCCTACCTCTCTTAAGATGGCCTGCAATACAATATATACCATAGCAGCATTAACACCACAAGCTTTACGGTAAAGGAAAACATCGAGAGGAACCTTACTTAAAAACCTAGAGAAAGTATTCAAAATGCGTAACTGCTTAATATCAGGTGACTGCATGCTTGTTTGGCATCTAATGGATATAAAAATAAGTCATAAGCCTATCGCCGTTACATCGATTTATCACAAATAGCATTACCTATTAACAAGAGAAATACCTGATGCCCACGGAACCACTAGGTTACTACTACCCACTACTGCCCACTTGGTTATTACCTAGATCAAATCAATTGGACATTTAAGGGTGGGAACGTCAAGAGAAACCGGCGGATATAAAGAGTCTGATATAGCGAAACAGATCTGTAAGTCTTGAGAGAAATGGCGCTCTCTCTTTGCTTACCACGTGAGTAACTCGCCGTGGTGATTTGTATGGTATAAGGCTGAACAGTTTAACGATCGTATGAAACTTTGCTATAACGCCAGAGCAAAGCCTTGTAAACCGCTTAATGCGTCGATGAACGCCAATGAAGCGCTCGCATTCTCATGCTTCATTAAGTTTTACGCCCCACGGCTATTTAGTGAGGCTGTACGCATTTGTAACCATATCGCTTTATTCACTGCAATTTGCAACATAATATTATGAGAAATATTACAGTGCGGTATGTTTGTTGTTCAGTATCTGCGATCTTCAGGAGTGCCATTGTTTTTAGAAAAAATCTTCTCTAAATCCATAAATTGTGGTGATTTTTTTAGTTCAATGCACTATAAAAACTAACCTATTTTCTCATGGAGTGTATACTGTTTAAATTATTAATAATATTCTTAAATTTTTATTTCTCTAATTCAATTAAACTAAGCTTTTTGAGCTAGGTAAGTGATATACCTTTGTATTATATCTTGATACATATATACACTGGAGCAATCAAGCCAAATGCTCTACCAATTGTTCATCAAAATAACCGGGGAGATTATTTACATCACATAACTGCAAAGGTAATTACAATAAACTTATATTCTATTCTATACCAAGAACTAGCTGTAATTACATGTAATTAGTAAACCAATAAGTATTAAAGAGTACGAAGGGTTGAGGCCTTCAGTACAACATGATATCACAATTAGCATTATTCCTAATTGCCCAAGCGCAAAAACTTGAAAAGAAAACAAACAAAGGAATGATAAATTAGAAGACTGGAGATCTGCTGCAAAAACGGAGACCGGAACTGGGTACCGTTAAGCTCTGAACACGATGCAAGCTCAATTTATTTTGCTTAACCTTAACTTTTTATTGTGGTGCCTACTGTGCCTAGCTGTGTCTCGCGGTTCCATCCATTTATAATAAAAAACACATTACATCACTTTTTATAAACCAGTGACAGTCTAAGTCGTTTTGGTGATTAGCTGGGAAAAGCAGACAGACAGAAAAATAATAAATGGGTTGTGTTTTTGTTATCAGTACCGTGTATACTTTCATATGCATTTCGAAATAAAACTATTTAATTTGGCATTAAAAACGAAAACTTACATTTATTTATTAGTATAGATTTTAACGACTTATTAACCCAAATTAAGCCTGTCTGAAAAAGTGCATGAATAGTTAGGGAAGTAAAACAAAAGTTAGTGTTGATCCTCGTTGGCGAGGGTCGTCGGATCAATACTAATCTGCTCAAATTCCGGGCCTACTAAATTATATCCTGTTTAAATAACTGTAAGACTAAATGGACATACAGACGTATCCTTTTAATCCGGTTCATATGTAACGCGCCACGATTACATTTAGTAGGCAGTAATGTTCCTTTCTTTTTTTGCATTTTGCCGCATAGCAGTGCTGTTTTTTAAATCAGTGCTAAATTACAAAATCGATACAAACCAATTGGGTTCAACCAAGACGAAAATGATCGTCGTTTTCTAGAGAATGGCATACTCAACAGCTTTTTATCAAAATTCAACCTCGGTTTCGACTTCCAAATGAGAAGTCTGCGTATTTTTGATAAAAAAAAAATACGACTTAATTATTCGAATTATGAGGAACAGGATTGTGGTCAGTAATATTGTGTGAGACATTGTATATGTCCATTCAGTACCTATAACTGGCGAGCATATATGAAGAGGTTGGTCAATGTGATTGAAACATATGGAAGACTTGACAGATCTGGTACCCCTCTGGCTGACCCGTGAGGGCCTCGATATCATAATATGTAGTATTTATATAAATATTTTTTATGAATACGCTTTTATTAGCTTGAGACGTATGTATGTATGTTATATAGTATATTTGTATGTTAGTATGTAACGGAATCTTTGAACATGATTTTAACCCCCTTCGAAACGTCGGATTTACTCGAAATTTGGCATACTTATTAAGGACCGATGACAATTCAATATTTTAAACATTTGACCCGTTCTACTAGGAAAATCAGGATCAGCGATTTTTTATGTTCATTAATACGCTTTTATTTTTTGCACTGCTAAGCAAAGGTTAATACGCTACATAATAATCGTTAAAATAATCGCTAAAAATATCACTAAAAAATGAAAGATTTTCTATAAAAATAGTATTTTTTTAGTTTTTTTAAACTATTATTTATTATTCTTTTTTTTACCTGGGGCAATTCCACACAAATTGACCCAGTCCCAAATTAAGCAAAGCTTGTGTTATGGTAACTAGACAACGATATATTTACTTATATAGATAGATATATAAGTACTTAAATACAGAGGACATCCAAGACTATGGCTATGACCAGGGTTTTTGAAAACTACATAGCCATATAATGAGTCTGAAAATATATTTATTAGTACAGAAGTATTACCGACCAATCGCCGGAAGGAACGACCACCAGCTATCAATTGAGTAGCCAGGGTTCCTAGCGAATTTCAATCAGAAATAAAGCAAGAAAAAAAAGAAAAGAAAGCAAAAGCTATAAAAAGCCATGTTACATCTACATTAGATTATCTTCATCCCTTCCTACAATTTCCCCGAAAGGGTAGGCGAAAGGCACCCTCGTCCTCTTTTGAAAATTTGTTTAGATTCCAACGTAGTGGATGGCGAGCCCATCCCTGTTCCTTAAACATATTTTTTTACCTTAACTACCTTACATTAACTTCACTTCATTTCACTTAAATGATAACCTTTTCACCTCATTCGAATTCATCGTTACCTTTACAAATGGCTGTTCTGAGACTGTTAAAGCAATTATACATAGTTGCATTTGAATACGCTTTAGGCGGGAGCAACGTACGATATAGGTACCACTATATTACTCTCTAGAGTACCGTATGAATGGACTATTGAATTTGTATTCTGCCCTCCACATGAGATCTGTTTTGTGAATAAATATACTTTAAAATGTTCATTTGCTGGTGCTTTAAATATATATGACGGTAGTCGTAGCATTAATTATTCTCATGTAAGTTTTTTGAGTTTAAATTATCATCATCATCATAACATCAATAATAACGTTCCCGTCCTTGAACATCCGATCGATTTGTTCTAGGTATTTGGAACGTGGTCTTCCTCTGCCTCTTCTTGCACACACTTTGCCTTCGTATATCTGTTTGGTCAATCTTTCTTCACTCATCCTTTCTATATGTTCAAACCAACGTAACATGCCGTTGAAATTATATTTATTTATTTTTGTATGTTGGTGTTGCATTTGCTGGATATTATTTTTATAGTTGAATTTCAAAACAAAGCACAAGCTATGAAGTACTTTCCCCGAAAATACATATATTTAGGTGGCAACTTGACAGATATTGAAGCCATGATGTGTGAACACAGGTTTTAATTCTCAAACGTATGTCCTCTTTTTATTAGTTTTTTCCTCGTCACCGCGTTACCGACTCGTGATTAATTACAGAAGAGCTTTACAAAAAACTCATAGGTGAGATTCGAATTTGCAGACTTTGCATTGCTGTCTACTCATACTACTCGTACGTAATATAATTGTCACAGGCAAAATTTGCAAAGAGAAATTTAAATACCAAGCAGAAAAGGTCAGGTATACAGAATTTATTCCGATTAAATACAAATATTGAATTTCTAACAATTTCCAATTAAGGTGCCGCCTGGGAAAGGGCACCGCGCTGCCGCTGTATGGTGTATGAAAATTCCCGTTTATTCCTTGCTTCATTCTGAAAATTGCATTTGTTGTTTTGTTTTTCTTGCTTTTTATATGGTATTATTAAAAAGAACTTAATTAGAAAGTTTTCATTAATGTTCCAGTAAACATCTAGATAGATATAACAGAAGAAAGTTTAATATGGCTTATAGCAAATATTATTTACACATGATTTCTTATATCCACATCTTTTGCCAGCTTCAGGAAATTGCTATTTCTAAAAGTTTGTTTGTTCGTTTTGCGGCGAAGCGCAAATAGCTACGTCTATTGGAAAATCAGTTTTTTCCTCAATTTAGGCAAACTTTGTAACTTTCCGAGTGAAAGTAAGCTTGGTGATGGAAGGCGTCAACTTTCTTTTATTAACCCTTTTGTGCGTGGCCGCTATTGACCGCATCCGTTCAAAGTAAACGGTACACAAAGCCCTTTGCACTATCAATCTAACCCAAGTTAAGAATGACAGTTTGCTAAAAACCGTAGTTGTACAATGATTTAAATTATTGGGAATCGGAGCCAAAAATAGTGATTTTCTTTTCGATATTAAAGCAATCCATCGTTCATGGAAAGCGGCAACCAGGCTCATAGCTTGTAATACCATCCAGTGCAGATTTACTTATTGTTATTTGGGATGTCACCCACTAGTTAGTATAACTATTTAATCTGTATGGGAATCACCAATAAAATAAAATAATAAAAATTACCTTAGGACAATTCCACACAAATTGACATAGTCCCAAATTAAGCAAAGCTTCCATAAATAAATAGATATACACATAAATACTACACATAATAATAGATATAGGAAATCCACAAGTAAGGTACAAGGTACGAGGTATACTCGAGTTCAAATAAATATCTGCCCTCAGCGGAAATCGAACCCGCGATCTCAAGTTTCGCAGTCAGGAGTTCTTACCATAAAATAAATCATTCGCTCATTTTCAGTTTCTTTTACGGCATATGGTAATGTTGCAATTTATTTTAATGGATATGGTTTAACCATGTTCGGATTGGATACCTTTTTGGATATGGGACCCAAAGTGTTTTAATATATATCTATAGCTGTTCCATTAGGCCGCGACCCTAATGTGTTATCGATGACACATTACGCGAGAGAATATATGAATATCTAAAGCCACATCCGATTTATGGGATCTTGGTGCGAGGGTATGATTTCCCTTTTAGGAAATTTTATTTTTAGTCTTTTCTTATTTTGAATTTTATTTTAATACTGGCTGCTAGCCGTTAAGGAATAGAAAAAAAACAACTCTTACTTTGCTCCTTTTGGGGGCGGCATCTTGTATTATAAAAATATAAAATATAAACTCAGCAGTTTTGGACCATAATTTGTATTGATATTCCAAATTCTTTCTTTTACAGAGGTATACTTTGATAAAAGTCTTAAAGATTTAGCATCATTAGCCAATAAATTTTGATGACCCCTTAAAAAAAGCTTCATATTCTTTTCATGTTTTTAGAAGTTCAACTATGTTCAGTAGAGTGTGTTAGAGGATAAAGTTTTCCGAGAGTGAACAACAAGAAGAGTAGGTACTACCAGTAAAGTATATTTACCATGATATATCATATAAGGGTGTTGACGTGATGATAAGTACGTATTAATTTTACATTAGATCGATGTTACCATTAAAAAAGGGTTAAAATATTTTTAAACAACTAAAGTGGAAAGCAAGCTTGCGCCTCTCCCGATGGTTAGCCTTACAGTAACTTCAGAAGCTTTTAACAATAGTCTCACCTCCAAGTTTGCCGCGTGTTTCTATTAATATAAAATTCATCTATATAACTATAGACGATATAGAACATATGCTATATGAAGTCGATATCCACATTTTTATTGATTTGAAATAATACGTTTCAAATACACAAAAGGTATAAATAATCTCTGACGTTGGAAGCATGCACATGTTTTGAGTATGTACCAACTCAACTCTGAAACTGACTGTTAGCCTGGTACTTCCACATACCTTCAAAGATCTCCCAATATATTTACTATTAAGATATTATTCAAGCTAATAAATATCGACGGTTTAAGGTATAAGGTAAAAAGTAAGGTTTCAGGTATACGGTTTGTAGCCTTCACATAAATTCCACGTAACTCAGTGTACTACGAACCCAAAGCTACACCACAAGACTCCAAGTTAAACTCGGGCTCAGCAGTGCTAACCGCAAATCGACTTTGCAACTTGCAGTATTCTAGCTAAGGGCTGTCACACCAACCCCTTAGAGAACGATGTAGCACAAAGTTTTTGTAGCGAGATGAGTTAAAGCTTCTATTAACTAACTGTTTGACTAAGTTTATCTGTATTATTTTAAATTATCTATTTTAATGTCGTAGCCAACTAGCAATATATATCTTATAATGTCGTATCTTTATATGCAAACGGACAACAATAATCTTACGAAATCGTACCTATGATATGATATGATATTGTCAACTTGAACAGGGTTTTGCAACTATTTAAGAATCAAAGTTAAAGTCAATTAAGCGAAAAGTGCCAACCCTGTACTGATTAAATCACAATAATTAAATGACGCATTGTTAACTAATCACACACAGTAGCACGTTATCTCATATCATAGCATGTAATTACAAACATTGTTCATAAATATGTATATTAAATATCATAGCATTTATATATTTCAATCGTACCTATATCTTGATAAATAAATTCTATTTTCTCTACTCCGGTAAGACATTCTTCTCACCTGTTGTAGAGGGACTCCTGAGCGCCAACGCTTCTTAGACTATCAACCGTGTTATTTGTTAACATAATAATGCTATTTGTTCAGAATTGAGTCGAGGAGCTTTGTCGGAAGTAAGCCTATTTTCAAGAAGACTCGCGAGGCGGCTAATGGAATTTACGTATAAAGCTTGATATTGGTGGATTGTATAGGTAATGTTTTGGTTGTCGTAATATTTTATTTGTCAAAAATTATACGTATTCTCTGCCAGTATGGACTCTAGAAAACGTGTATCGTAACTTTTATTAGTATATGAATCACGTATTTGTTCGCCACACGTTCATGGTAAATGGAAACAAAGGCATTCTATTCATGCTTGAGAATTGTTTTCAATTGCAAATTGCGTTATTTTTACTCCTACGCTATTTTAAACGACTAATGCTGGGCAATGTTTGAAGCGATAAGAAAGACCGTAAATCCATAACACCTTATACGTATAATATTTACAATGGTGTGTGGAGTTTGCCAAAGAATTGACATATTGTAGGCGTATGCTAGATCCCTTAATAGTCAGGGTTCAAAAGTTTATTTAAAGAACTCTCGTTCTTGTCGTAAGATTTATAGGTTGCCGGGTCTGCGGGTAGCCATTGCAGCTCTGGGTGTAGCATCGAATATTTGAGGATACAGTGAGGACAATAATACGGGGAAGAATGTACTTCCATACAGCCGAGCACCATTGTATTTCTTTGGTAAGCTTATATTTGTTCTGTATGTCTATAGAGAATTGGCGCTCTACTCTCTCTGCCTACCCTCTGATACGTATGTATTGATGTATTTTTGTTTCAGGTAGATCAAGGAAGCCCCAGTCTACCATATGCAGAGTATGGCTACTTAGAGTTTTAGTGACAAGAGATATCAAATAACCCTTTCGCTTCCCCTGAGAAAGAAGGGCATGGATAAGAATAGCGTCTATGCAAAAAAATACAATGGAAGGGGACATAATAACAAACGCTTACACAGCGTTCTAACCGCGGTGACGCTCGAAGGGCGTTCGTCATCTGAATAATTCAGCCGAGAATTGGAAGCGGTCTAGCTCAGAAATTAATCTAACACGTACAGCTAGCTCAGCATTCTCGGAAATTGTTCGTCCGCCGTCAAACCTGTCGATTTATGACTTTTGTACCGAACACTGCATACTCCACCACGACTCGTGCTTTCAACACGAAAAACAGATCGATTTGCGTTTATTCCACCTCAATGGAGTGAGCAGGCATTTGTTTACATTAACTTGAGTTATTTGTAAGCTCACTTGCTTTCCGATGCCACCGAATCTATAACACCTTTATTTATGTAGTTTGAACATAATACAAAGTAAATGTTTACACAGATAAACCGGCTATTTGTAAATACCTATTTCTGTGCAGATATATAAAAAAACAACTACTTTAAATGTATACAAATCGGTCGCTGTTACCATAAGTGACAGTGAATTATCTGAACTCGTAATATAAGTACGATAAACAGGGCTTATCGCATTGTGAACTGTGTAGCGGTTAAATATAAATGGATGTCTGGCAGCTATCGGAATGCTTCAAAGCGGGAGCATGGCGAAAAAGGGAATTGTCGCCAAAATCTCGAGGCAATTATCTGTGTCTACAGCGGTAATTACTGGGACTCGGGAGGTGACTAGGAGATAAGCGCCTGAAGAATAATTTACATAAACCAGGGGTGCACAGTTCTTACGTAACTACCAGTGCCTTATTTTTATATCAGTATGGGTTCCGTTGAATGGAATAATGCTAGGAAGATTACAAAAAATACAAATCTCGCTCCTCTTTCGTCTACTTATATCGTGTGATATATTTTCACGCCGTCCCATGACGTACTGGAAAAGGGTTGGTAAAGGTGTAACAACACCGCTTTTTATTCGGAAATATGTTTAGGCTCTAACGTGACAGAATCTTGCCTTGCTCGTCTTTAATTTTCTTCAACGTTTGCGGGTTTCCTCACGATGCTTATCTTCACCATAAAGCTCGTGGTATTGTGGTGAAATTCATTGGTACGGAGCGCCGGTATCGATCCAAGTAACTTGCTTTACTTAGCGATTATTTATTCCATCACTCAGCCACCAGCTACATTCTTTCGTTCACATGTTCACGTCATTTATGAAAATATATATCGAACTACTTTATGTAATATTGTGTCTTTAGCGAAGTTAATTTAGTTATAAAAAAGATACATATATACATTTCAAAATAATGGCTGTTGCTATGAGAGAAAAAACACATTTCACAAAAATAGGTAGGTGCTTATAGCGAAAGGAAATGGAGGCAATAAATATATATGAGAACAGAATAGCGGTCATTCGTTCACGTCGGAGATCCGCGGATAGATTGATGTGCCCTATCCGTGCCTACCTGCCTATTGTGATAACAAAGCACCCCACAATAAGAATATATCCTTGGGACAGTTTAAATATACCTCGGAGTTATGTCAGTTATTATTATTAAATCTTACTAGGTATATATGGCGTTTATCATGTATCGGATTTACTACATTATTCCGCACCGCGAAACTGTTAATCCGTAAATGAATGTGAAAATTTATTAAAATAGGTTAAACGCTACTTCTGTTCCAATATCGTTTCAACGTAGGTGCCTGAAGAAGTACCTAACCACCAATTTTTTTAATGAAATACTAAACTAAACTAACTAAACTAAAGTGTACTAAACCCGATAGTTATAAAAATTATCTAAACATTTTTTTTTAGTTTTATCTGTTAGAAATTTATGTATAAATGTATATATATATATATATATATATATATATATATACACCTCACGCCTTCTCATAAGGGTTCCCGGAAGTTTAGTTGGCAGAGCTGTATAGGTAGTACCCGCACACCCACTTTCCGCAAGAGATAGAATTGTAGGTGCCAACGAGACAAATGTTTTAATGCGTACTCGTAATTATTATTTACGTACATTTCCTCAGAACTGCAATTGTTTTCGTTAAGGTTCTTTACTCCTAAGAACACTTCTTAATCCCTGAAGTTTTTTTAAGCATACAATTTAATTTACATAATGAAATTGAATTAATTATTATCATTACTTTATTTCGGGACAAAGGGCCTCGAGACAAACGCATTAGCCGCAAAGAAGTCGGGTAATTGGGACGATTAAGCTTCTTTTAGGTGTGACATAACAAGCTTACTTAGCAAATTAAGATACTCTTAACGTGATAATTTGTATACTACCGTCACTTTAATTATTTTTAATCGTATCATGCACGCGACTCTGACAGTTCAATTAATTCATAATATAGTGCGTAGAAATATCATAGTTAACATCAAATTCGATGTTATTTTTATGTAATCCGACGGCGGCACACGTGTTTAAGGTATTTGGATACTTTCCCGAAGTTCATGCGAATGATGTCACTCATTATTAAGGTCCTTTATTCGTGTACGGGCGGGTAATGAAAGATTTTAATCACTAATAACCCCCACGGTGGACGAGTCCATTTTGGAACAGATCATTGGCATCCTGTGCTTTGTTTTAGCACGTACAAGGGTGGGCTTACTTCGACTAGCAACTAGTCAGCTCGGATATCAATGATAATAATAAGGAAACGACTTTAATTCCCTACTACTAAATTTAAAGCCGTGGTGGCCGAGAGGTTCGAGAAGTTGCCTGCGACACAAAAATCGCAAGTGCGAATTCAGACTGTACCAATGAGTTTTTCTGAACTTAAGCACAGATGCTTTACGCTTTACGGTGAAGGAAAACATCGAGAGGAAACCTGCATACGTCTGAGAAGCAGTTTAAAGGCGTATGTACATTTAGTAGTGCTTAAGTAACGGCGATGGGCTCGTCTTCTGTCACTATGGGACCTAAAATATATCTCTGCCGGAAAGTGAGTGTGTGGGTAGTACCTATATAGCTCTGCCTACCCTTGTGGGAACGCGTGAGGATATATATACTTAATTTAAGTATTTTTTTTATATTATTTAAGTTACAAATTAAATTTTGGATCGATAAAAAATCATACACTTTCCTTCTTTAAATACATATAGCACTCTTATTTAATACAATAGAAATCCAATTCCAAATATAATTCAGACAGCGAAGATACAAGCGATGCAAATTGGTGACAGTGATTTGTCTGATGAGCATACTCCGGGGGTTGTTACTGTCATTCATATACGTAACAATATCTAACTAGTACGCAACGACTTAGGTAATTTAACTTTGGTTACTCCGCGTCATTAGTGAAATTGTTACTCCATTATTACTTGTGATGTGTATTGAAAGTACTTTCAAACATTGTTAACGACAAGATGATCCTTAGTAGCGTTGATAGTTTTTGTTTACACTAGTGAGGTGACAATAAGCATGCAACATGCTTTATTTAAGCGGCTGCCATAGCCTATGAACGCTAGCAGCAACAGGGGTATCACTCGCGCGTATTTGCGTCTGTTGTAGTGGTGGGGTTCAACTTTCGTTCGTTACATTAACGAAATTCCATCCTTGTGTTTTAAATCAATAATAATAATTATATATTAATTATCGGAAGCCGTGGTGGCCGAGTGGTTCGAGCAATTGCCTGCGACGCAAAGGTCGCAAGTTCGAATCCCGCCTGTACCAATGAGTTTTTCTGAACTTAAGTACAGTGATTAGTCACACCACGAGCTTTACGGTGAAGGAAAACATCGACAGGAAACCTGCATATGTCTGAGAAGAAATTCAAAGGCATGTATAGTCGTTCTCGAGTAACGGCGATGGACTCGCCATCTGTCACGTTGGCACCTAATATACTTCTGGCGGAAAGTGGGTGTGTAGGTATTACCTATACACCTCTGCCTACCCCTTCGGGGACCCTTGTGGGAAGGCGTGAGGATATATTATTATTATTATTATTTATATATTAATTATATCCTCCATCTCCGTTACTCAAGCACGACTTTACATAAGCCTTTGAATTGTCATAGAAATGACAATTCTGAAATTGTTTACAGTAATATTCAGTGCTAAGTGCAGTGCAGTGCGTTCAAACTGAGGCACAGGCAGGAAAAGTATATACCAAATGTATACCAAAATATACATTTATTTTTAATAACGTTAAGTTGAAAATGATTAAATAAGGTGTCGCTAAAAATCTAGCAAGAGTGCAGTTAAGATAATAATGATTTATGTATGCTGTAGGTTCAAGTCGCGACCCACTTCTAACCGCTCGACACTGTGTCCGCTTTTCTTCGTCCGGAAATGAGATTTCCCGACAGATATAATGGCTTTCCACGGATTACGTCATGCGAGCTTTTGAATTTTTAGAAATAAGCCAGGTTGTAGAAGACACCTCAAACTCGCATTGTCTCTTAATATTTTAAAATTTGGATCAGGGAACATATCGTTGCATTCGAATATTTATTTTTAAATTTGGAACAAATTTTATTTTTTTAAGAAAACGTATTACAATCCAAATTGTTATGCATCAAATTGTTATTTAAACTTTAATGATTCGACTGGATTATATGGACTGGACTAGATATTTTGACACGGAATACGGACGGCTGGAATATATTTGACGGCCTAGTGGTCTAGTGGTTAGCGCTCCTGTCTGCGAAACTTGAGGTCGTGCATTGGATTCCCGCTGAGGGCAGATATGTGTGTGATGAACACGAGTATTCCTACCTTAGTCTTGGATGTCCTATGTATTTATGTATATATCTATCAATACAAGTACATATATCGTTTTCTAGTTACCATAACAGATGCTGTACTTAATATAGGGCTATGTCGATTTGTGTGGAATTGTCCTATTGTATTTATTATTTATTAATTTTATTAATACGATTGAAATCAGAACAACACAGAGTGGAGATACTTATAGAACTAAAACTCTAATCGATGCACCGCATATTGTGAAACACAACATCATTATATAGTCGCAGGGGGAACTATTAATCACCATAGTGATCATAGAACCGGGCGGGCTCTCTGTTGGGACTCAACGACCTCTTGGCCCGCTCTGAACACCAACCTCTGCTCCAAACCACTCCAATATCTATAAAATATTGTCCCTATCGAATTTGGGCGTTCATAACATCTCAATTAAGAAACAGTGAAGTTCGATCGAGCTTCAATCTCTTTGAACATGTACTTATTGATACAGAATCGAGAACGAAAACCGTTTGGGCTGGATTCTCTTTTTAAAACTTGAAAACAACTTTGTTGTTGAAGTGCTTACGTTGTCTGGAGCTGGCGGGGGAGAATAAAAATACTGTTCGTACTTAATTAACAATTTCAAGTGCTTCGTAAACAAAAGAATTTAGATTTTGTAACATTTGCTCGCTATTAAATTAATCAAATAGTTAAGCAGAGAGAGAAGAGCGCCAGTTCTCTCTACACTTACATACCCTTTTCGCTTCGACCACATTCTTCATACATGCTCTCCGGTTTCGAGTACTCTTGACATTCCCCTCCTTGTGTCTTATCGATTTAACTAGGTAGTTGAACCCTATTAGCTGTACCCCTGGTGTTTCCAGCGCCAATAGGCTGCGGTAATCGGTTACCATCAGGCGGCCATTTACAATTTTGTGATATAAAAAATGAAAGATATGCACATCATAAGATTATGTTAGAAACGTAATGTAAGGTATTCTTTTATTTTCTGTATTATATCTAATTTGTATGTAGTACAACAAATGTTTATTTTAATGTAAGTCTTTACTTAGTTTAATTGTCACACTAAGCTGCCCTATGTTGTAATTGATATCATAACATTTTGAAAAGACAACAATTTTGTTTTCATACAAAGTTCGTAACTCTCGTCGAATGAACACGTTTTACGAACAACAGAATTATCATTTTATCAAATCATGTGTAATCCGGTAGTTAGCATGAGTCATACCAAGTTGGGGCCGCGCTTTAACACAATATAATTTTACTACTGAATTTTCCTCTACTCTGCGAAAAATATACATATTTACAATAATGTAGTCTTTGTCTTGTTCCAAACAAAGACCGGTTGTTTAATCAGTTTATGCTACATTTCTCATTTTAATTACCCTGGCCGTCATCCAAAACTTTTTAGTTATTACTTGAAGTGACATTGCATTTGCAATTTGTATATCATTTTTGCGGATTTTTTTAAGTAGCCGTTAAGACCAATTCTGTAATTAAGTTTCAGGTTCAAAATGTCAAATTACTGGGCTTTTGGCATTTTATAATATAACTAGCTTGTGCGTGGCTTCGCCCGCGTGGAGTACTAAAAAGTAGCTTAAGTATTTTCTTGCTAGAATCGGTTCAGCTATACCGTGAAACAGCATCATACTTTATAATATTAGAACTTTGCATTATTTCGGAATTAAAATGTAGTCTATGTCCTAATCCTAGGTATAAGGCATCAACATTTCAACTTTCAGTCAAATCCGTTCAGTCTTTTTGCCGTAAAAGAGCAACAACCATTCAAAATATTTTTTTTTTACTTTAGAATATTATAGTAAACCATACCATTTCAACATTCAGCCAAATCGGCTCAGGCATTTTCCATGAAAGAGAAACAAACATCCAAACGTCCAAACTTACAAACTTTCGCCTTTATTATATGAGAATTTTTAATATTTCGGGATTCAAATGTAGCCTATCCTAACCCTGGATATAAGCCATAACCATTTCAACTTTCAGCCAAATCGGTTCAGCCGTTTTGCCGTAAAAGAGCAACAAACATCCAAACATCGAAACTTACAAACTTTCACCTTTATAATGTGAATAAAGTATACATGAAACTTGACTATGTACTAACTATCACCGACACAGTTTATGCATTGCAGCCCAAGTAAGTCCAATTGATTCGCAATATTCCAACGATTATAAATTCATCGTTATCAACCTGCAAAGTGATATCATTTACGACAATAATAAAATCGTTGATTTATCGTCCAGTTTAGATGGAGCTAATGGAAGGTTTACTTTATTTAATGTATACTTTTGTTTCACTAATAATATTGGTATTCTATCGTTATATTCTGTGGTTTATGCTATAGAAATAGTGAAAGATAACGAAAAGTACTGTATCTGTCCTTCCTGAAAAGTGAAATGAGTTGTCACGACCGCCCATTAGTCGGGGTTGACTCCGCGACAAATAGCTTGAATAATGACCATCTTGTTTTTAAACGTTCAGCTGTGTGCTGTTTCCAAGTACCAGTTCTCCTAAGAAATATTAGTAATGGCTGTTGCCTCTAATAAGTCTCAACTTCATTACACTTCTATTTATTAAATTATTTGCTTAAATTGATTGGCAAAAATGTTGCACGAACGAGTAAGTTTAATAAACTTGCCTTCGGGCAATATTGAGCTCTTCACGTCAGTTTGTTGGAGCTCGGCTGTAATAAATTCGCATAATAGTTGAGTATCTATTTGGATATGTATTGGAAATATTACATAGTAGTCAGATAGGTAATATCACGCCGAGTCCATGACGAGGAAGGTAGTGAAGCTCAAGTTCTCTCTAGACTTTCAGACCTCTTTCGCTCATACATGCTCGCAGTTTCGAGTTCTCTTAACATTTCCAACCTTATGAGCTCGATCGATTTGATCTAGTTACTTGGAATCTGTTCTTCCAGATACTTTCTACATATATCTTGTGTCTAATGGAATATGATTTAGCGAAAGAATAATAATAATATATCCTCACGCCTTCCCATAAGGTTCCCCGAAGCAGGCCCGCCGCTAGCTGTTTCGTCGCCCGCGTGCAATACCGATTATGCCGCCCTACGCCTACTTACTCTTGAGTTTTGTCAAAAAAAGGATAATCAATGTTTTCTCATTATAGTGGGGAAAAAACAACAACCCAGATAAAACATTTATTTTATGTAACATATGTATTTTTATAAATTTTATCTTGCATTGCTCTTGCGAAAGGTTTCTCTGGGAATCCCAAGGTGGATTTAGACCAGGAAAAGGATGTATGGATCAAACCTTCTCGCTTCGAGGAATCGCGGAAAGGTTTTTGGATGTTAGCTAGAAAGTTTTCTGCGCTATCGTCGACTTAGAGAAGGCATTTGATACAGTCGTACGAAAGGAACTCTGGGACGTGTTGCCTGGATATGGAGTGAGTAGTAAGTAATTCCCTACTGCATGCCGTGCAGACGAGGGGTCAAACAATGGTATATCATGTTTGCCTGCCTGTTCATTATATATCTAGATAACTGTCTGAGAGCCTTTAAAAACGAACGGATGTGGAGTGGAAATGGGAAACTTAGTTGTCAACTGTCTCCTATACGCCGCGCCGATGACGCGGTTTTACTGGCGTCATCAGAGGGCGAACTGCAGTCACCAGTTACCATAATGAAAGAAGAATGTGAAAAGAAGGGGCTGCGCCTAAACGCTGGCAAGACTAAGTTTCTGGTATTCAAAAGAGATGAACAAGTGACCGAGTGTGGGCAAATTCGAGAGCAAGTGAATGAATTTATATATCTAAGAAGCATGTTCACACGAGATGGAAAGTATGAAAAAGATATTGAAAGAAGGATAACTGCCGGTAATAAGGTGAATGGGGCCATGTCGGCGTTGATGGGCAATACAATTCTGAGCAAGAATTATCGAGTTGCTGTCCACCATGCGATATTGGTGCATACTTAATTGTATGGCAGCGAATCCTGGGTATGTCAGAGGAAGCTTGAATGCAGTTGAGATGCGATCTCTTCAAAAAATGTGCATGAGTAACGATCTTAGATCGAATCTACAATTAAGATATTCACAAATCAACTGGCGTGAATGAGGGTAACTCTTCTTGCCTTTACATTTGCGAAATTTTGAATGTTGAGATTTAATTGTGAAAATAAATCTTTGACAAAATTTAATAGATCTTCACCCGTGGAGCTGGTGATCGGACAGAAACCAATGCAATTTTCTTATAATCCTCTTTGGGAGGTTTTGTAAAAAAGAAACAATATTTTAATATGAGCTACTTTGGGGTTACGGACACTATATATTTTTAGAATCTGCATTAACTTTGATGTATAATAGATTTTTTTACCTCATAAAAAAAATATGTTTCCTCCGTGATTGCTTCGCCACCTTGTAATCTTTTACACTTACAAAAAATATATAAAATGCCTATTGGTCGCGCGCTACCTAGTGACCGGCTAGCCCGCTGCAGGCGCCCCAAGTTGGTATCCTATGCACGCCTTCTGCGTAGGAGTCGACCGTCCAGGGGTACGATGACTTGAATTAGGTATGAGTCACTCGATTTGCCGCCCCCTGGACGTGCCGCCCGCGTGCGGTGCACGCCTTGCACGCCCGCTTACGGCGGCCCTGCCCCGAAGGGGTAGGCAGAGGTGTATAGGTAATACCCATAGTACTTATACACATTTATATATATTCACAATTTTCCAAAAAGGTCCCTCAGAGTGATACCTGAACAAAAAACGAATAAACGAATACTGGCCAAGATGCAGGAAGGTTCCTTCACTGAAAAACTCATGAAGTCTACGTTCAGAAGAAATTAAGACATGTTTACACCAGCATTCGTTAGAGATAAAAAGCTCAATAATTTTATACGGCGTGGCCTCTGATGTACATGGGTTATGCTTTAAGGGTTAGGCAACGTCACCAAGTCATTCCGTGACCTATTTCGTCTCTAAACGGTTGGTTCGGATAACGGAAACATTCGTAAAGATCGCGAACCGAACCTGCACACACACACATATATACTTGTTTAGTATTAGGTTTGTAAATACTCCGTTATGATTTTATGTAAATGAAGTTTGAGCATGTTAAGTCGGCACTCCCTTTGTTTCTACAATTCTAGTTGTTTAACCACAGAGCGAAGTTTGGAGCATCTCGTATCAGGATTATTTCACATAATTTACATAGCTTTCGGGCTGCCTTGCCTCTACTCATAATAATAGTTGGATAAGCTTTGCGTTTGGCTCAGGTCGCATTGAAATTTGAATGAAATATACAACTTCCTTCAAAATATTTGGATTATTTAATACTTACCGTGGTACCTACACTTATGAACTAGTGATTACTGTTATGTACTAGACATATTTCTCGTATCGTAATAATAAAAAATCTGTCAATTATTTTTGCAATACCCATACTTTTTAAACTTTTGAACGCAACTATCTATTAAACATTAAACGTTTAGATATTAATAATAATATTAATATTATAATTATTATCTTTATATTTGGATAATTTGTATAAAGATATGTAGTTTTGACATAACCATAATCAAGATTGTATTCTAAAATTGAGTTGGTGAGAGTCAGCCGCCCGTGCCGTGCCGTCATAAGGTTGTTGCTCTCTCGTTTTACGGCGACCGCCGTCTGATGTGCTCAAAGTTGTGTACGATTTCGTATTCTATACCGGTCCTAGCCTCTTCGAAATATTTACGAATTCAATCTTTACAATAATTTGCTTGAGGTTCATGTTGGTGTGAATGATTGATTCTTATAAAGTGATACAATGTAGTTCTACTTGACCATAAAGCAATCACCACCAGCATTGATAATTTTGATATAAACACTTTTTTAGCAAATACATCGTGTTGTTTAGTGTACTTGAAGTAAAACAAGGTCAAATAAGTTCTTTGAATTTTGAATGATGAAGGAACGAAGTTATGAAGGCACTGATATGTAAATATTCTCGTTATTTATATAACAGCCCGGAATATGGACGAAGTGGAAGAGGGTCTGTAATCTCAAGTAATACTCTGTCACAGAATATATTGTAATCTCCTTATAAATCCTTATAGGCAGGCAGAGAGAGTAAATCTGGTCTAGAGAGAACTGGCGCCTTAATCTCTCTGCCTACCTCGTCAACCATAGGTACATATTTATGTGTGCAGGTATACTTAACGAAAACTTTTTCCCATAGACAGTAATCTATATTTATATCAATATACTGTACTATTTCTTTGTCCGGTTCAGTAGCAAAAGTTCCCGGGACTCACGCTACGAGACACCAAACAAAAAAAAACTGTACTATTCGAAAAAAAAATATAACATTATAAAACAAGTTTATACCTATTTAAGATTAACAATTTCGCTCAATGATTCAACCGGCTCGTTGGTCTAGGGGTATGATTCTCGCTTTGGGTGCGAGAGGTCCCGGGTTCAAATCCCGGACGAGCCCTCTGTAACTCTTGTTTTTTCTCTTTTTACACTAGAACAGAAAATATTACATATTATCCCAATAATAAAAATAATATTTAGTTTATTGAGTAAGTGTTTTTTTATCATTCTGACTAGATAAAATTGTATCATGATACCTAATCGATTTAGGTATATTTTACATAGATTTTTAATAAAAGTTATTATTAACCTCTGCTTACCCCTTCGGGGACCCTTGTGGGAGGGTGTGAGGATATAATATTATTATTATAATTAGTAAATGGGTATCCCGAAGCAACGTGCCAAGAAGACTAGCAGCATTGCCACGCTGGATAGCAATGCTGATTCTCTGAGCGAGATATGTTCCAGCCCGCCTGTCACGAGAGGTCTCGACTAGACGGCGCGAGACCTCTTTAAAAAGATGGTGAGCCTCAGGACCCCAAGGCCCCAGAGTTTCAACCGCATTTTATCTGTAAGTAGTTAGTTTCAACTGTTCTTTGTAAATATTATTAATTATTGTTGTTAGTAAATTAATTAATGGGTTCATGAATTGTTCTATTTAATAATATCTCGCATATGTGATATGTTTCGATATATATATATATATAGATAGATACACGTAGCGATTTTACTATATACCTTTTTTGAAAGAATGACCCTCGTAAACTTTCTATTACGTAATTTTTCAATGTTTTTATTATACTAACATTTTAAATTGAAACTATTAGATAAATTCAATCATTATAATATCGGCTCGTTGGTCTAGGGGTATGATTTTCGCTTAGGGTGCGAGAGGTCCCGGGTTCAAATCCCGGACGAGCCCAATCCTTTTTTTTTATTTACCTCATAAACATGTTGTATTATTTTTTGTACTTTTGTTTATTCTAACTATGATTATACAGTTTTGTTCTCACCATAAACGATTAAGTTATTCATGTTGAATCTAACTACGTTTTATTAGTATACATATTTAGTTTCTGAAAAACCCACAAAAACAAGTTTCGAAGTGATCTTTTAAATGTTGTAATTTTGTTATGTCTACCTAAACCAGGGTTTCTTCACAATCATTTTCTTAGTAAACAACAAAGAAGCTTTCCGCCGTTTGTACTTCACCTGCGATGTTTCACACTTAACATAAACACAAACATATCTTCACGCCTTACCACAAGGGTCCCCGAGATGATAGGCAGAGGTATGCAGTAGTAGTATCCATACACCCACTTTTCTGCCCGATGTATATTTTTGGTACTCAAGCACGACTATTAGTATTATGTCTTTGAGTTTCCTCTTGATGTTTTCCTTCACCGTAAAGCTCGTGGTGTCGTAATCACTGTACTTACGGTCGGGAGTCGAGTCGGGGAGTCGGGATTCGAACTTGCAATCTTTGTGTGGCAGACTACTACACGAAATAATCGGCAAACACGGTATTAAAAAAAAATATATATTTCAATAATAAAGGCGAGTGAAACCGAGAGCCACAGCCAATGGAAATGTGGTAATGCCGTCAGTACTTTTGAATGAAATTAACGTGCGAGAGCCTCGGACTTGCGGTGGGTCGCTAAGAGGCTGGTTAAAAAGTTTAAGGCTGTAATTCGCACGGGTTCTTCAAGCCTCCTGTTTTATTCATCCTTTGCGCCGCCGGCCGCATAACTTGTACCTTCTTATACAACTTTAATCAGCCGTGGTCGGCTGGCCAGGTACGCAATCTGGTAACTCCACATGATATTTTATGTAGACGAATTTTCATATGTCCATATAAAGTTTGCTGTTGGGTCGCGATAAATGCTACATACTTAGGTAGATTTTTTTAGTTTAAGTAGTTTTAGTAGTTAGTTGCCTGCGACATAAAGATCGCAAGTTCGAATCCCGACCATATCAAAGAGTTTTTCTGAACTAAAGCACAGTGATTAGTCAGACCACGAGTTTTATGGTGAAGGAAAACATCGAGGGGAAACCTGTATACGTCTGAGAAGAAATTCGTATAGTCGTGCTTGACTAACGGCGATGGACGGAAATCGAAATATAGATGGAGAACGTCAAAGGACATCATGTACCTACTGTGACATTGATGTATTATGCAAAGTAAGGATCCGCTCCAGTTGGCCTATCTATCCTATCTTTGCTCTCAGTACGGGTTCAATAACCATTAAGTAGATATTTTTCAAGGCAGAATTAGTTACATGAAACCCTGCTACAGTGATTCTGCCTTAATCATATATTTAACATTTATGATAACTGGTACAATAATAGTATAATAGATATAAATAGAGATATACGTAAACTTCATTATAAATGATATACGTATATAGATGCAATCTATCCCACCCAGCGTTGCTTAAAAGAAAAAAAAAATCTCAAAACATGATCGCAGCGCCACCAAATTGTAAACAATACTAAACTAAACTATTCTCGATTTTACTTGAACACACACAAAAAAAACATCCAAATCAGTCCAGCAGTTTGGGAGATGTGAGTGAAATGACTAACACACAGATATAATAAATATACATAGATAATACAGTCTACATTAATATATAGATAAGTAACTCTAGCAGAGTTACTTGTCAGGCAGCCATACGATAGCTAGTGCCTGGTAAAAAAATTAGAGCAATGAATTTATATAATCATGCTTAGGGCATAACATTTATTTATTTATTTACATACGCAATAATTTACCTATATTTATACAGTTTGGAAACCTAACAAGTTTTTTAAGGAAGTAATAGTTTTCAGGTTGCGTTAGTTATTTTCAATCATTTGCGTAAAAAGATGCAGATAAAATGAAGCCAACACAGAAAAGGAGGTTACTAAGCTTCTAGCGATTGTCTATCTGTGGGCTACGTGACGTCAATGGTTGACACAATTTCGAATAAGGCGGTCAGGGTGGACAGGAACAGGACAGGACATGTCAATTTGTCCACGTCAGTCCGACAAAATTGATGCCATCGCGTTGATAGTCACATACACAAACACAATTACACAAACGAGTCTGAAACGTTTTCCGGCCTTACCTTGTTTTTTGTTCAGATTTGCGCCTATACTACAAATTCGGAGCATTTTTTATTTCTCAGCTTTTTGTACTATGTACGTATGTACTAACAATATGACGGTTAGCGTTTTCTGAAATTTTATCGTTATAAATTAATGTCTCGAAGCGAATACTTTTAATTGCACCAAATATATCCATCTCGACCTAACTATACCTAAATATATCTTAACTGTTAACAGTAAATAATACCGTAGGTAATAAGGTTTAATTACCTAACTTGACCGTGCAAAATGACTAACATTTTTCAGAATATGTAAAAGTTTGAAAGGTTTTTGTTGTTATATCAAATTTAATAGTTGTTTGGGAAAAGTTGGTTGGGAATAACGTATGGGAATATTGTTCTTTATATCATCCAATATTGGCCCAACTTTCCAACAAAAACATTTTGGGTTAACGCTTGGTTATACATCAGAGTTATAGGTACCTTGGTTCGTAGACTAGGGCATCGAGCCCGGGTTTTCCTGGACCGAAAAATCCCGGGTTTTCCCGGTTCTGAGGATAACAAAAAAACCCGGGTTTGATTTTTAAAACTCGGGTTTTTCGGGTTTTTTTTATACTTTTGTTTTTGTTATTTATTAAGTTAAAGCCACTTCGAATCCAATAATAAGCAAATGGAATAAGACTATTATGAGACCGATGCTAACCCACGTATGCAGGTTATGGTGTCTCGTATGGCTGCAGTTGATGGAATTCCTCTTAGAACGTTCTCAAGATCTCAAGATTTAAAGTACCTTTTTGAAAAAATCAGCTACAAATTACCCACTACTTACTGCTAATAGATACCGTTCGCAACATAATTCTCAAAGACTTTGATAAAAGGAAGCTATAAATAATCAACGAGATAAAAATTATATTGTCAGATGAAAAGAAGTTTTCGATATCATTCGATGAATGGACATCCAATAAAAATAGAAAGAATATGGATAGGGATAGCAGTTTTCGAAACCTAGGTCTCATACGCATTCACGGGTTCATGAATGCAGCCTCATACGTAAAATTTATTGAGGCCAAGTTGGACGAGTATCTCTAACAAATGACATCGTCGCTCCACCACAACCACACACCACAGACGGTTGCAGCCTTATGGTTGCATTAGGGAGGTCCTTTAAGACATACCATCAGCTATGCATCGCTCATGCCGTTCAGCTGGCAATAGTGGACGTAATGTACAAACGCAATGTCGGCTTCGAGGAAAACGTCGCTCAGCTTCCCGAACTTGACAAGGATGAAGATTTGCCTTTATCGGTATCGGCTCAAAGACTGCGAACTGTAGAATTTAACGACAACACGAATTCTACAGTCAATGACGAGGATGGTGTTGAATTGATAAAAGAATCCTCGTTTATGGAGTCTTTCAGTTCACAGTCTTCATGGAGTCTCTTAGATGCAAAGATCTGCTATCAAAAGTACGAAAAGTGGTAAAAATCTTCAAGAACTCTCCGACAAAAAACGATGCCATCCTTCAAAAACATGTCAGAGCTGATTTAAAAGACTAATTAAGAATTAATGAAGAAGAAATTAATGAAGAAAGATAAATTATCTATTACAAAAGCTTTAATTGATTTTAAACAGACATTGTTTCAATTTACTGATTGTGACTTTACTGATGATGACTGGAGAAATTAGACGAGATCCATTAAATATTGGATGTTATTAAAACTGTCGTCGAGGCGCCAGAACACGACCTGCGAGAAATTGACATTCAGTTGTCTACTTTGACAAATGAAGAGGAACTAAACAGCCAGTTAAGCTGTTGCTATTGATAATACTGCTCCTGACACTGGATCAGCTCGTCCATCAGACGAATTGCTTACTACTGTGAGGGTAGAAATGGCACTCTGCGAGAATGGCGGTACGCGACAGCGAGGGCGTTACCTATCGTTGGTATATGAACATTTGAACACAACACACAACAACTATTCCACCTACTAGCGTCGAGCTGGAGCGTATATTTTCTTCGGCTGGAATTGTCTGCAATAGATTGCGTTCGTCTTTGAGTGGCAAAACTTTGGATGCCCTAATTTTTTTACGTTCATTTTACATAAGTAAGAAGAAATTCTAATAATTCAGTTCTGATTTCTGTTATTTTTATGTTACGTTACGATATATACAAAATGGTCTCAAAAATCTCTTTTTTTCTAAAGTGGTACAATCATATTATATAAGTGAATGTTACCAAAAAAATTATTTCATGTTCAAAACTAATCTTTGCAAGTCTGAGTCAAAGATATTCTGAAGAAAAAATAAATCTTTATCACTTTTTTAAACATTAAAACAGTTTTTGTAATTTGTAAAGTACTATTTACTCTATTTAAAATCTTTTTTATCCTTTATATTTTGTACTCATTGTAGGAAATCGATATATAAACGCAGATTAGTGTATTTAATAATAATATATCCTCACGCCTAGGGCATCGAGCCCGGGTTTTCCCGGACCGAAAAATCCCGGGTTTTCCCGGTTCTGAGGATTACAAAAAAACAGTTAAAACAGTTTTTGTAATTTGTAAAGTACTATTTACTCTATTTAAAATCTTTTTTATCCTTTATATTTTGTACTCATTGTAGGAAATCGATATATAAACGCAGATTAGTGTATTTAAAAAAATTACAATAAAAAGATCGAAATGCTCGAAAAAACCGGTCTACCCGGGTTTTGATTACTCTTAAACCCGAAAACCCGGGTTTTCAAAATTGAACCGGGTTTGCGATGCCCTATCGTAGACTGGTTACCTAGTACCTTCATAGGGTAGCAACGGCTTTATTATTGTTTTTATACGAAAAGTTGCACAAAAATATTAAAAACGATGTGAATAAAGCCATTTTATATTATGATCACGATTCATGTATGGTTTTCACTTTAACTTAAGCCTCGCGTTCCACAAATGTTCAAAGTATTAGAGGTGCCTATAAGTTACCAATTAGAGCCGTTGTGGCTATGTGTACAGCTATAATATTAATCAGAGTACGAACTTAAAAAGCAGAGGTATGTATAGCTATGCTTGAATAGCGGTGGCAGAATCACCATGACATAAGTTGTCACGTTCGCACCTCAATCTCCGATAAAAAGAGAGAGTTGTTACACCTTTACCCCTTCTCACTACCCTCCTTCTACCCCTTCGGGACCCTCTAGGAAGCATGAAGATCTATACCTACATAAACATACTACACAGAATAAAACCAGAGTTAAAATGTACGACGATAGCTTAAAAAATCGCAAATTATCTCGCAGATACTCATGACACAGCGAAACGAGACGAAGGATCCTTGTTAATTCGCCTGGCTTTGATTGTCGGCTTCTCTTTGTAGACGAGTGATATAGCGAGGTATATTTTTCGACAATTACGAGAAACAATTTGTATAACGGGTAACTAAAATACATATAAGAGAGCTCGCTTGAAAACGATCCTCTGGTATTTTACTAGGCTTTGCATATTTCAAGTTCAGTAACAGTGACGGACGTTAATTTATTACCACAAGCCACAAAGGGATCATTGTTCACGGCGTGGAATAGATACATTACCGACTTGGCTATTTATGGCGAGTATTTGTGCACCGATTCCTTAACAATAATGGACAATATACAAGCTTCTGTGCGGTTTTGATTTATTTGTTATATTTGTAGACATAATTTACATACATCTGTCACCTAAAACATTATTGAATTAGCACGTCATAGTAACGCCCCTACTTTACGTAGTATTAACCTAAGTGTTAACATTATAATTCTTTTAATATACAAATATTTAAGAAGCTGCGGTGGCCGAGCTGTTTGAATAAATTGCCTGTAACAAAGAGATTGCAAGTTCGAATCAAAGAATAAATCTCCAGTGGGAAATTGGGTATGCGGATAACACCTACACACCTCTGCCTACTTCTGGGGAGCCTTGTGGGAATGCGTATAGATATAAGAAATGGCAGAGAATATTATATTGGTGCCAACCCGTCACATGACATGGCTTACGTCTAAACGTCTACCAATTTATTCTTAGAAATAAGCAGGTTTTATCGATAAGGAAAAATTCCCTCAGCATTAAGCTCGTGATGCGACATTCACTGTAATACATTGGTACAGACTGGGGTTCGAACCAGCAATTTTGATTATATGTTAGGGACATAAGCCGCTCTGGCTCTTCAATTATAGAGTAAACGCTTTATAAACCCAGTCTCATACATATCTAAATCCAAAGATATCCTGGGAAAGATAATTCAGTAGATACATTGCGTAGATAGCTCTGCAATCAAGTATCTCGGGCGTTTTGTAATGAAGTCTATATTCCCTCTAACAATACTTTAGAGAATGAAGTTTTCCGTGTACATATTAAAGCAAAAGCTGTATAAACAGTAAGTCGTAGGCCGAGTGGTTCGAGTTGCCCGCCACACAAAGAATGCAAAATTAGAATGCCGTCTGTACGAATTAGTTTTTCGGAACTTAATTACAGTGATTACTCATAAATATAATAAATGCGTGGGTCATAAATGCTCGAGTAATAAATGCTACCTCATTCATCTTCAGAACATATTTGCGTCCATAATATGAACAAGTGTACCCTCATATGTACATCAGATGTACATTTATTTCAGGAACAATACACTCAGGTACACATACTTCGAAGGCAAATTATTGAGGGTTGTCCTAGAACCATGGCTGTGAAAAGATCTTTGCAGAGTTGGTAACGTACGTTACTAGGAATGTGGTACTGCCGCCATTGCCACTTTGTCAACATTCCCTTCAAACGCTTCTTTTATAATGCTTATAAATATATTCGACAGGTTCATAATGCAGTTTAAACCTACCGGATTATAAAGTCAATCTTCGGTACATGAGGGTGACGTTTCAATTTGTTAGGTAGCTACCCTCGTCGGAAACAGAAACTTGTTCTGCTAAACAGAAACTGTACAGTTACCTTCACAAGTCAATAAGCATAAATAGATTTAGTTTTGCTCTCTACCGTGCCCTGTTCCTGCCAGTCTGTAATTTCGGTAATATAACTAAGAGAAGTTTTATGTTAGTCGCGAATCTTAAACTACTAAAAATATATCGGTAAGTATAGGGATGTTAATTCCATTACGAGGTAGTATTAGGTAGTACGAGGTAGTAATGGTATATCAAAACCAACCCTTTTTTGTATCTCTTTTGTATGTATGTAAAACTAGCAGTGCCCAGGTTTCACGCTCGTAAAATTTGCTTATGTTACAGGAAGAGGCTTCTACTGAAGTCTTAATATTCATGTAATTTTTTAATAAAACATGTCATATGTTAATCTAGCTCATAAAAAGTCTATTGAATTCATTCAATTCTGTTTAGCCGTGTTCTGGCATGGTTGAATAACTTACATCCATATACCCTCTACAACTTCTCATTTATCATATTAGTAGAATATTGTTAGTTTTCTATTATAATGGACTTGTGACGCTATCGTAACTGCCACATAATTGTCACGTGTCGGCTAAGTAGCACAGCGCACGTGGGACATTCTGAGTCATTAGCGGCGGCTGACGTGAGACACTGACGTCTATTTACGGCACAAATGGAACGACCTGCATAGAGAATGGCTCGCGACAATGGCTTACGTACTTACGAAGAGGGCGCGACTCATTTCGAGCTTTTAGGAGCTTTCAAATATTACTTTCGTTGCTTTTTATTCGCTTATTTGTAAAGGTTGTAAATTTGTCCCCGTTAGGGACTTGGCGTGATGATATGTATGTATGTATTATTCGCTTATTTGTAAAGTTAGATAGGCTTACATAGTTTTGGTGTAGGTTTATTACTACCTTACGGCTCTATGACTATTCAGAAGCATGTACATCTATTCGATGTGTATATCTATTCGATATTTTATTTGGTCATCTGGTCTAGGAGTGTATGATTGTAAAGATTAAGACTGTTATGTTGGTTTAAACAGATAAAAATGTGAGTGAAAACAGATTGATAAATAGATAACAATGCAAATATCTGATAAGGAAGCAGTGAATGACCTCTTTCCAACTACGTAAATCAAATAGATCGAACACTCAAGGATGGGAAGCTTGTATAAATGGAATGTGTATGAAGTGAAAGGAGTCTAGGTCTATTGTGTTGGACATTGTGTGGGACTCAGCGTGATGATTCAGTTATATTAATTTTGACAAACGATAAAATATGAATTAAAATCCAATCCCACTAATAGTATAAATGCGAAAGTTGTGAGGATGTTTGTTCCTCTTTCATGCAAAAACTACTAAATGGATTTGGATGAAATATGGCACAGAGACTATTAGCTAAATTAACAAATATGATCTGCGATATAGTATTCGAGAAAATAATATATACCAATGAAATCAATTTTTATGCTAAAATTCTAAGAAATTTTATTGGCGTTTTAGTGTGCCTTTTATGATGCGCGTATCATAAGTTACATACATTAAAAAATAATACTAAAAATAAATAAAATCACAACTTTTACTAAACATCTAGCTGACTTATTTGATGCCTTATATGATTTATGTGTATACAAACACGTCATTTTTTGGCTTTGACTATCGACTAAGACGTCTCGAGATCGTATGTCTTTGATTTTCTTCTCAAACGTATGCAGGTTTCCTCACGATGATAACGAAACATTTTTATTGAATGTTGGTACACTTGGTGTTGCAAATGTCCAAAGGCGGCACGAAACGTTTATCGCTAATGTGATTGCAACCTTATAAAAATATGGTAAATGAATTTTATTTTGCATTTATTCTGTTCACAACGTCGAAAATGTGGAAAGATAATCAACATTTCACATTATCGAATCCTGAAATCGATTAAGGTTTAACTGGAGCTTTTATCGTCGGCACTGTAGCAAATATATTCCCGTTATTACATTCATTAAACGATTTTAAAGGCTAATGAGCGCTTTTGTTCTCAAATATTGTTGTAAATTTATCTGCAGTTATCGTACTAGTATCCAACCTTGCTATAAAAATTATAGTTATATGTCTGAACTTCGAGTTTTCTGAGGAGAAATAATGAGAGAAGCATCTGCTATTGCGTGCCTAACGTACTATCTGTAAATATCTTATAATATTATTTAAATAGCTTTTCATAAAAGATAGATTAATACCTGCGATGAGGAATAACTGTCAATCTCATTTTCTCAAAATCTAATTACTTATTTCCTATGGAAATAAATCCATTTGTCCGTCCTTCTTTCAATGGTTTATTCCTTCATTCACTATGTTCATTCGTCTATATTACGAATGTTCAAAACGTACTTACGAGAGCTTTTCAATGTCTGAATAAAGCGTATTTTAAACAGGTAAATTAATTTTGATGGAAATAAATTCAGTAGCTTAGAAAAATATATCAAAAAGATACCAAGGTTTTTGAAAGTATTTTTAACACTCAATATAATGCAATGAATATAACCAATCGTGATTACGTGTTGTTGGTTGATTCAAAATTGGAAATCTTACAAATTATCATTAAGAAATGGTAACCGGTTACCGCCGCCTGTGGACGCTCGAATTACAACAGGGGTATCGCTCGCGATCGCTGCCAGCTCTGCAGGAATCTTTTTACACCCTTCTTGAAGAATTCCATGATGTGCTCTCCAGGGCTGATCTAATAATATTGCTGTAAGGAGCTTCGAAATCGCGCAGTACGACATCTTCTTAGTTCCAAAACATAAGGATGAATTACCTGTCAATGGCGACAGGTGAAAAATAATGGATTCTGGGTATTTGTTTTTTTTGTTCCTCTACTGAGTCTCTTGGCAGAAACGGGGTGTTTCAACCCTTATGCTGCGAGCTCAGCAACATCTATATCTTCTATATCTATACTCTTACTTCCACCAATAGGTTAAGATATATGCCTACTATCAAGTGGGTCATATGCTGACTTGCCACCTGGCAAGCAGAAAGAATATAGCGCCAATTCCTCAAAACTTACAGACCTTAAATGTTTGCGAGCGATATCGCTCTATATATATAATATTGCTGAAGACTTCTACTCGAAATAAAATATTTCTGTAAATAACATTTTTATTCCGCTTACAGATGAGAAAATAGGATGCATTTGGGCCGTGGGTAGAGAAGGAATTTTTCCGTCTTGACGCTCGCCATATTCTCGTTCATAGTATGATACTGAATTCAAAATGTATGAATTATGTGTTATTGTTCTCAATGAAACATTACAACATGAAATACTTAATATTTCATTTGGATGACGAGTTCCAAAGGGAGAAGTAAGCAAGGTTAGAAGACTTCCTGAATTAATGTTATAATTATACCTCTGCCTTCCTTTCAGATTCGGAATTCGTGTTCGTTCGAATACACAATATGTTTTAGATGTTGTAGTAGAATATTTAATTATTGTAAGGCTCCAAAAATGTATATACATATAAAAAATAATGCAAATGTTTTAGGTAACTGGTTAAAGGAAAAAGCAAGGAATGAAGTTTTGTTAGTATTTTAAAATATTAAAAAATGTATAACCCAATGTAAAGACTGAGTATAAAGTCATAAAGATACAAATGAATAGGCGTTTTTTTTTTTTGGCGCGATTGCGTGACCTGGCAGTATGGCGGGGTGTGTGACTTCTTCTATGGATGGTGTCACCGAACTAAGCTAAGAGAGAGATGTATGACGCCGGGAAGCGATTTCGTTTTCAAAAAATGTAGAGACATATTACGTGTATTAGCTATCGATTTGGTGGTCATCGGATTGAAATAATTTTGCAGTAGCCTAAACTGTACATACATTGTGAATGTGGCGCAAGCCCGGAAGAGTCGTGTTTACATGAAGAAATGGCTGAATTTCAACTGCAAATACACCCACTTGCACCTACCTACACTCAAACCTCGCGACTGCGCACGCTGCTCGCGTCTGCAAGTGGGTCGTTTAAACCCTGTTTTATTACTTTTTATTTACATGAATGTTTTTAAAACAATTCCAGGCACCACTGAAACTTGAGCTGAAATTTACGAATTCCCAAATTGCGCTGTAAAACTTGATAAAATACCTTCCACAATCGTTTTGTATTCTGTGCTCGTTTTGTCCGGTTTATTGGGAACGAGGTTATTAAAGAAAACGTATAAAATATTATATTCAGGTTTAGATTGTCACATAAAATATTTATTTGAATTGAGATGTGATTGTTTAATATGAACGTGTATTTACCTACGTACGATATGAACGTGTTTATTTCACGTTAAATATCTCATTTGGCAGAGAACAGACAGGTAAATTTGGTCTAGATAGTAAACATCTTCTCAGAAGGGACTACTAAGGTGTAGGCTGAGATGTAACAACACTATTGTCACTGAAGATACGTTCTACGTGCCGACCTGAAAAATTGCGTCGATGTGTCTGACATTTCTTAATAATTTTTGAAACTTTAGTTCAGAATGAAACTCATACGTCCAGTTCGCCTCAACTCGAGTTCGAGATCTCGCAGCCGACTATTCAAATTACTCGGCTATAAAAGTAAATGCGGTTGATTAAGCGATTATCTACACATAGCGACAAAGGCAACGCGACTTACGCGCAGTTTATTTCAGCCCATAAGTCGGTGTTTGTGTAAATATTTGCGACCGAGGGAGCAAACAACTCGGCCCGCCCGAACAAACAGGCTGCTTGCGACGCCGCTTATAGATACACTCAATTACGTAATACGCCTGACACACCTTATAACATGCCGTTTCTCATCCCTAATTCCTTTATTCCTTATTAAGGGTAAGTGCCCAAGCGTCTACTTATTTTTGGAGAATATACAGCGTATATCTTGTTATGAAGCTCATTAATGCTCTTCATACCGATTTCGTTATGTACGTAACGGGACACGTTTTTTACAAGTAACGTATATTATTTGTTAATAGGTTAAATTTTCACAAGCTTCCACATTAGGGGTCCCCCTTGACAGTTAAAGGACCACTTTTCACTGGAGTAAAATTTAGGTGGCAAAGAGTCGTTCACCTTTCCCTTTCAATCTATTGGCGGTAGTGTGGAATATCGACATTGAATGCAGATTTATTGTTCAAACAATCTTCTATCAAAATAAAATATCTCCGTGGTAACAATTTCGAATTCGCAAAGTGCAAGAATACGCACAACAAATTGAATTTCCGTCGGGCGTAACCTCAAAGCAAATTCCATTTCCATCGCGGTAGTTATTGCCACAAAGAGGCCACCACGGTACATGTATGTTAACTTCTCACTTGCTGCTATGTGATTCTGGGAAAATCACATAAGAGCGATCTCACCACAGGATTTGCAGCTGGGGCTTAACAAGCTAAGGGTAATTAAACCTTGGTAGTCGTAAGACTAATCCACGAATCGTTATAGTGTTTCTTCTTAAACGTATGCAGGTTTGATCTCGATATTTTCCTTTACCTTGAAGCGCATGATCAGCTCGTAATCACTGTACATATGATCAAAATCACTCATTGGTACAGTCGGGATTCGAACATGCAATCTTTTCGTTATAGACTCATACCACTCGGTTTCACGTCTATTGATAAGCATATTGAGCTATTGATGACCTCACAACATATCGTGTTAAATGGTATAATAATAGAACGTGGTATGAACGAATAATAGAGCCGTGGTGGCCGAGTGGTTCGAGTAGTTGCCTGCGACGCAAAGGTCGCAAGTTCGAATCCCGACTGTACCAATGAGTTTCTGAACTTAAGTACAGTGATTAGTCACACCACGAGCTTTACGGTGAAGGAAAACATCGAGAGGAAACCTGCATACGTCTGAGAAGAAATTCAAAGGCGTATGTATAGTTGTGCTTGAGTAACGGCGATGGACTCGCCATTGTCACGTTGGCACCTAATATACCTCTGGCGGAAAGTGGGTGTGTGGGTATTACCTATACACCTCTGCCTACCCCTTCGGGGACCCTTGTGGGAAGGCGTGAGGATAACTTAATAGAACGTTGAACAGGTGAGACAGGCATTTGGAAAATTGTTGGAATGTAACGATATAGAGGTGGGCGACGGGGCCGAGAAGCTTGATTAGTCACTGTGAGTGGTCTTCACTTGGAGAAGCGAGGATATAGTGAGGAACCCTGCTCAATCTAATTCGAAGACAAGATGTTTTTGATACTGCATCGCCATATGTAACATTGTCACTTCTTTATATCTTTGGCGACAAGTAGTACTATATAACACTTCACGAATGTTTATAGAAAAGCATGAAGCATGAGAAAAATAAGCATGTGATATAATGCCTGTAAGTAGTTAAAGCACATTATTTAGTTTTGCACGGCAAATTTTAAGTTTGCGGTTATATAAGGTTCCCGAACGCTAACGTGCCATGACGGAGCCCCGGCTAAGTGTTCGCTAAATTGCTCGTAGCGACTAAACACGCGTCTGGATGCTGCTGATGTTCGTGTTGAGCCACACGCCCAGCGGGGTGCTTGATGATAAGTAGCAATTACCCGGTATCTTAGTATAAGAATGCTAGGTTTTAAGACCTAGGTACAATACAAGTATGCTACATTTCTGAACAAATATTTACTCACATATTAATCTCATTTAACGTTTGACCTTGGTACCATAGATTCATTTAGCCAACTTAAGTAATACAAATAAACACATTAGCTTTGTGGGTAATGTCCTGAATATTCTCAGTTATATCTCGGGATATTAGGTACGTACTAGTGCGTAATAATAGCTGTTTTAGTAGCAAAAAATATATTGAGGGTCAACCCTTTCATTTTCGCACTAAAGCAAAACGATTTCTTTCAGGTTCTGAACAAAAATTTTAATGTTTGTTATATCTAGAGTATAATTTACTCTAAAGAAAACGGTCAAAAAACAGCATTGTAAATAGACCAAACAATCCTTACGAAAAATTTTATGCATGACTTTTGTTTTGCTTGCACGAGAAGATAAGCTTATGCAAGTCATTTATTTGCCGGCAATTTTTTTCTATGCCTGCCATATACCCGCTAACTGAGGAGCTCCACTTTTCATATCGTCTAAAAGACAGGTGAAGTTTAATTCATATACAGCGTATACATGCGTCTGTATGCCATACACATGAAACCAATTTCAAAAGGTTCATTCATCGTTTATTGAATAAGAGTAATGACTGCGCTATTACTCGTACTTCAGTGAAATAGAAACAACTAATTGATGAAGCATGTTGCGGACTACAATTTGTATTTGTATTATGATCGAAAAAGTAGCTACAATCGTTTCCTGCTAGAATCGGTTCACACGCTATGCCGTGAAAGAGCAACATACAAACTTAGGCCTTTATAATATTAGCACATCAAATTATTATTTGGAATATTTGTAATGACAGGATTCAGTTTTTAAACATGTGTTAAAATAAAATGTAATTTAAATGAAAAGCACTAAGGAGTATTGATATAATTTTGATGCAAATCTGAATTACTACAAAAATAATAAGGCAAATTTTATTCCTGTAGGAACTTTGAATTTTCGGGATAAAAAGTAGCCTATTATCCTATTCCTAGGTATAAGCTATCACCATTTCAACTTTCAGCCAAATCGGTTCAGCCGTTTTGCCGTGAAAGAACCGCAAACATCCAAACTTACAAACTTTCACATTTATAAGATTAGTTAAGATAAGATAAGATTAATGGTTTTTGTCTACTTAGCGTGCGTTGAAAATTCATGTCTGGATGGATTATTATAATAAGTGATTAGATCGTATTAATTATTCAATTCTTAATCAATAAAATTGCATTTGTTTGATGAAGTACAACATTAACTTCACCTATTAAGAAGCCAAATTATTAAACATCTTAACTATTCAACTATAATGATTGTTATATATTTCATCATCGAACATTGATGAGCTTGACTTTTGTCGGCCTCTCAGACGCATCTCCTTTCATTTCTCTAGCACATTCTCTATAAACGCCTGTGTACAATAAGAAATAAACTTTATCCCATATGAATTACAAATTGATATCGGGCCCCCACACTAGACAGTGCCTGTCCTGTGGGGACATTACATGATTTATACTCGATATAACATAGTTATAGGCAGGTAACGGGTAGACAATAACATTGTTTAGTATTTTTTTGACACATTAGTATCAAGAATTAAAGTATTTTAATAACAATATAAATGCAATTTATGGACAGTCATGATAGACACGTTTTTGGCCCGACCTCAAGTATGACCGCGAAGGACAGTCGTAAATAGAGGAAGATTATAGACCACCTTATACGACATGATCGCCTTTTTACAAATATCTTAGTAGGAAAACTGGAGTTAAAGAGAAGAGAGGAAGACCGGGTGCTAACTAGATCGAGCTGATCGAACACTCAAGGTTGAGAACGTCATGAGTACTCGAATCCGACGAGCTTGAATGAAGCGATTGATACATGTGGATGGAGCGATCGAGATCTGTGAGTTAGAGAGAACTGACGGTCTACTCTCTAATGATTTGTACATTTAAACGCTATGGCACATACATATCTCTTAATAATAATTACTATGAATATTGTATACATATCACAATTAAGCATAACAAATGATTCAAATGGGTGGCATGAATTTTATATGAGCTTGCTGAATCACAGTCACATTTGTTCGGGCCGAGATAAAATTTGCATGCCATTACGCAAATGTATCGGTACCCATCTACGCATAATATTAAGCTATCATTGCCATTAACATCTGAAACATTGTATGCAAATTATGTTTTTACCAAAATAATAAAGCTACGCTGATATAAAAGCCTTTATTTGGAGTGAAGTTAGAAATGTGGTTTTGAAAGTGTACACTAATAAGTATTTTTATATAAAACATAACATGATAAGGAACTCGGCAATATATATATATATATATATATATATATATATATATATATATATATATCGATATCCTTATCCTTATTTTGCCTATATATTTGTCGAGTTACCGAGTTGCCGAGTGAGTTTAGTATATACATACATATAAATATCGGCGGAAAGTGGGTGTGTGGGTAATACCTATACACATCTGGCTACTCCTTCGGGTACCCTTGAGGGAAGGCGTGAGAATAGGTATATATAAATATGCAAACCAGAAGCCGTGGTGGCCGAGTGGTTCGAGCAGTTGCCTGCGACGCAAAGGTCGCAAGTTCGAATCCCGACTGTACCAATGAGTTTTTTCTGAACTTAAGTACAGTGAT
>JACCPG010009829.1:0-12224 GCA_016069955.1 Drepana arcuata | reverse complement strand
ACTGTACCAATGAGTTTTCTGAACTTAAGTACAGCGATTAGTCACACCACGAGCATTAAGGTGAAGGAAAACATCGAGAGGAATCCTGCATACATCTGAGAAGCAATTCATAGGTGTATGTATAGTCATGCTTGAGTAACGGCGATAGACTCGCCATCTGTCACGTTGGAACCTAATATACCTCTGGCAGAAAGTGGGTGTGTGAGTATTACCTATACACCTTGCCTATCCCTTCGAGGACCCTTATGGGAAGGCGTGAAGATATATTATTATAATACAGCACTTGCAAAGCTTACCGTTTCACAACCGATATTCAATTATTTCACAAACAAATCCTTTGAGCCAAAGATATTGCTGTCACATACCTATATCTTTATTTTAACATACCGTTTGAAGCGCTATTACAATTTATAAAGAGCTTACGATTCGAAAAAATAAATGCTTCTTTGATTTGGTACTACTACATTCCGTTGCTTCTTCTCATAACAAGTTAAATAGTACAACTACATATTTATTTTATATATGAATTTCAATTAGTGATCTCGGAGTCCCTTGCGTTGAATAAAACATATGGTATTTCCAACTTAAATTTTTTCGTACCTGACAAAATGAGATGATTAAAACTTTTTTTAAGTTTGAACCAGTGTGCGAGTCTCACACACTTGTCCATCTTATTTATAGGTTTACAATTATATTTACAATTAATTAAAATTAATTGCTGTATAAGTATGTGAACCAAAATCGAGGTCCAACATATGTGAAACTCCAACATAACACAAATTGGTCGAACACAGTGTCCGTGTGTCCTCTCCATCCAGTGCGCGCATTAGCCACCCTGACAGTTCATTTATCTTATTTGCTACTCGGTTAATTAAGTCCTGCCCGCCGTGGTGTCGTAATTTTGTTGTTGATTTGTTAATATACGAAAAACTCACTGGAAAATTTTATTTATATGAAGCGTATGTTTTTGTTTATGCGTGTTAGTTCTGACGACTACCCACCGACGTCTCTTCGTAGTCATATTGTTTGTACTACGAAATGTGACAGTGGCAAACATATTAGCGCTATACACAAATATAATAATAAATGATATTGACATTAAAGGCTTTTTAACATAACAGCTACGCTAGAAGGGAAATCATAAGGGCTGCTTCATGCTGATAACACAGCAATAAAAAATCGTTAACGTGCAAGGGGTCCCTATTGCAGGCGCCTATAGGCTACGGAAGCCGTTATCCATCAGAATACTATACTTATTTTTGTGTTAAAAATGTATTGTTTGAGTTGATAGTCTTCTAAAGATCCAAACTAGAAGTCAAATGAAAGCTCGATAATGCTCCAGCTATATGAGATTTTTTTAAAGCTATATAATATAATAGTCAGTAGTAGTAGTAATAGAGAGTAGGCAGAGGTGTGTAGGTAGCAAACACCTATTTTCCGCCAGATATATTTGTTAGGTGCCAACGTGAAGTGGCGAGTCCATCGCCGTTACTCAAGCACGATTCCTTCTCAAGAGAATACAGGTTTCCACTCGATGTTTTTACTTCTTCAGCGTAAAGCTCTCGGTGTGACTAATCACAGTACTTCAGTTCAAAAATACATAGGTTCGCCTGCGATTTAACTATGCAATCTTTCTGTTGCAGGCAACTACTCAAACCAATTGGCCACTACGGACTTTATTATTTTTTTTATATATGAAATATAAAATAATATAGGCATGTTTTTATTCAGATTGAACCATTTAATGCCTGCAACGTCGCGTAAAAGAATGAGCTTTTAAATTCATTTCAGGTCCTTCGTACCAAAGTATCAAAAGTTCTTAAGTAATCTCGATCCATGTCCAAACTTCGTAATAAAGTAACAACGATGAGGAAGAAATTCTTGTTCTCCGGACAATACAAGGCATTTTAGTTGTCGCCGCAATTTCGTTTTTATCCATTCAATTTTGCTCATAATATAATATTTTGTTCCTTTGTTTTTTAATTTGAAAAAGTTTACTTTAAACTTACCCAATCAATCACAAGGATACAATTCATGACAAAATCGAGAATTGGTTTTATTACGCACTGTATCTTACAAATATATATATTAAAGGCAGCGACTGGCCTGGTTAAGGCTTTAAACAGTACGAGTCTCATTTTAGCGTCCTCCTTTGCTTCAAAGGGTAGATAATACTGTTATCTGAATAATTTTGTCAGTTTGTTTTGCAGGGATTTGAATTAATCCATCATATTTTAGCCTGTCTGGCAACGTTTAGTGACAATTTGATTGTTCCTGAGAATTAAAGGCTATTGAGATGCATTGAAAGTTATAAATGTTTGCCAACTAGCCGTCGTCCCACCCATTCACCCGCGTAACATTTATCTCTTATGATAACTGCTCCGTTTTCTTGGGTAGTTTTTCCTTCTCAATAAACGGGCTATATAAATACATTATTTTTTTCTAATCGCATTCGTAATGAGATTTGTACCTTAAAAAAAACTTTTCTCTTCCAAATATTAATACAGATCAAATAAACATTAACCCTAGGGGGTCTGTAGCAGTAGCATTATTGTGGCCTAGTTTCATAGAGTAGTGTGTCAGACATACATATATACACATGCCGAGTCCTTCACAGGGTAAACAGATAGAGTAGAGTGCTATCTCTCTAGACTTGCAGGCCTCTTTCGCTTATCTACAGTCTCTATATTATATCATAGGAAATTAATAAGCTCCAATTAAAGATGATTATGTTCATGCCTTTTGTAACGTCACGCTAAGATAAAGCTTAGTTTCATTTGAAAATAATAGCAGAAATGCGAAACAAAAACTATTCCACTCGCATTTCACGCTTCGGCACGGAGGCTGTTGTAGCTAGAGTGTAGCTTTGACACAATGCTCGCGATCCGAATCGCGCCACAATGTAATAATAGGGTGGAGCCATGCAGAATTGCGGGTTATTCAATAGACATGGGCTGTAGATTTCCCCTTTAATGCCATGAAAATTTGTACGTATGCTCGGCTTTTTATGGTATTACATTGTACCTGTTTTATTCACTTGATGCTTTGAAAGATATTGTATTGCCACAGATAAGAAAATATTATATAAGTTATATTTTCTTATAAGTTCATCACACATATTTTTATATAATATGTTAGGTGGAGAAGTTTGTTACTGACAAACACGAATACATACAACATCATGCCAAGTCCTTAACGAGGCAGAGAGAGTAGAGTAGAGTTTACCAAACTGCTTGCATGTCTTATGCATAAGCTGCCGACTCTTAGTTTTGTGTTTAGAAATTCAGTCAAATTGGGTCTCGTTCTACGCCCAGCGCATCGACTAGGATCTATGAGCCAGACACATTTCTAGAATAATTTCATCATTATCTTGATACTACTTACACAGATAACGCATTATATGAACATATACTCGAAGTACACTTACATTAGTTACTGGTTATCGGTTCGTGATAGCGTTAAATTATCGTGTCACGAGTAAAGTTTGTAAAGTTACGAAGACTGTCGTACAACTGATATTTAGTCGATTACAATAAAGTTGTTAAACTATAATCGTATGTTACTGGAATTTCTATAAATATAATTGCTATAAATATGGCTCTTTGGAGCTCTTTTAAGATATTAGGTAGGTATAGAAAGTTGGTAAATTGATGATTATGTAAATTAATGGCATAGTACCCGCAACACTTAACTGCAAATAACAAAAATAAAGCATAGTGTTGACTTGTCGACAACGAGGTCTGGTAAAACTTTAGTTTATGTACAAAAATGTATTAATCATTGCCAGTCGGGTGGTGGTGACACGTGGAAAATTGTCGTCGTGAATAATGGTGAGGTGGCAGGTTGTCAGTGGACGGACGGCTGCGGCTCTATATCTCTTACGTCACACACTGCCCCCTCATACACTGGGAAATCTGTGTTTGGTACAAAACTAAAGTATATATAATTATGTATATATATCTTCATGCCTTCTCACAAGGGTCCCTGAAAAGGTGGCAGAGGTGTGTAGTACCCACACACCCACTTTCCGTCAGACATATATTTTAGGTGCCAACGTGGCAGTTTTACGATTCCATCGCCGTTACTTAAGCCCAACTATCCGTACGACTTTGAATTTCTTCTCAAACGTATGCAGGTTTCCCCTCGAGGTATTCCTTCGCCGTAAAGCTCGTGGTGTGACTAATCACTGTACTTAAGTCCAGAAAAACTCATTATCAGAGGCGGGATTCGAACTGCAATCTTTATATTGCAGGCAACTACTCGCACCACTCGCACCACGGCTCACATTACGGCTTATGTGTGGAATTTACAATACAAGGATATTATTAGCTATTAATTTTCAATTTTGATAGTGTTCATTTAACAGGAATTCTACGGAAATATTCGAAATAACGAAGCGCTATTCATTCATAATGAATGTTGAGTTCCGAAATATTTATATTTTCTGTGAATGCTATGTCATATCATTATCTTGATAGTCGTAGTCGTATTTTTCCAAACAAAATAATTGACTCCACGCATTTTCTGTTACTCAAAATTTAAGAGAAAGAAATTAAACAGTGTTTAATCTCTCTTATTTTATATATATATTATTAAATCCTAGAATTTAGAGTTGAGGTAGCTGCGAGCATTCGCCTACAGCACAAACATAGCAATTTCGAATCCCGACTGTAGTAATGAGACTTTCTGGACTTCAGTACTGTGATTAGTCACACCACGAGCTGTGATGTATAGAAACGGCAGTAGTCTCGCCATCTGTCACGTTGGCACCTAAAAAAAAATCTCCGGAGAAAAGTGTGTATGGGTACTACGGACACTCCTCTGTCTACAACCAGGAAGGCATGTAGGTATATATTAAAAAATATGGTATCCAAGTATAATATATGACTGAATGTAAGTGTTAATCTTCTTTCTGCCCGGCTCTTTGGAGCCCTTTTGGGAATTTGAAGGACGTATAAAGATGGTATATAAAGGCAGTAAATCGATGGCTATGTAAATAAATGGCATAGTTCCCGTAATACTTTACAAAAATAAAGCCTATTATAATAACATAATGATAAACACTAGTTAATACTTACTGGCTTATAAGTGTCAGGTACGTGTATATCTATACTAATATTGTAAAGAGGAGATTTGAATGTAAGTATGTTTGTATTGAATAGGCTCCGAAACTATTGGACCGATTTGAAAAAATCTTTCATTTTTAGAAAGCAACATTCACCCTAAGGGACATAGGCTATAATTTCTTTTATAAAAAGAAATCTTATGTCCACCCTTGCGAAGCTGGGACGGACCGCTAGTTGTCCGCTGGATGGACCGTTAGTCGCTTTAAGATCCTTACTTATTGAGTTAACCGCACAAATTATCGTTTCGGATAATCCCATTATGTAATTTTTGCAATGCCTACCTATAGCATTTTTTATCCATGCTTTTTGGAATGATCTCAAAGGTAATACAATCTCATTATTGAATAAAATTCACGCATTATTTTAATATTATCACTAATTTGGTTGAACGACGAACAACCGAAATCATCATATTGTATTCGAAATACCTCACGTATTCAGTAGTTAAGCCGATAATATTAAATTACTGAAAATGAAAATGAAAAAAATATTGTTGGTACAATTGAAATTAAATTGAATATAGATATTTCTTGACGTCTTCCTACATGGGTCCAAGATACCTACGTACAAAGGCGTAACAGCACCTCTGCCTACCATTTTTGTTTTTGGCCTACGTATTAGATATCCTTCGCCGTTGATTGATTGATATCATAACTTCAACAAAAGATTCTATCTCAAACGTATACAGGTTCCCTCTCGATGTCTTATTTCACTGTAAAGATGTGTGAATACACGTATTAAGAACGGGTTGCAGTAAAGATAGCACAATTATAAAGTTCGTCCAGTCCAAACTTCTTCACCGAGATATATTTTTTTGTTCTGAAAGTCTTATTTTTGTTTATTCAAAGTTTGTTTCAGGTTGATCTCGAGAAGTTTAAAAATTATAAGTAAAATGTGGGTGGGCTGCGGTCTGGCTGAGTTTTTAATCATAGTTTATTGAATAAAGTTTTAATTACAGTCAGGCACGAGCGATCGCTTCCAACGTTTAAATCCTTTAATTGGCGACTCCTCATTAACTGTAATTCTGTCCAACTTTTGTTTATTAATATTTTATGAGTCACAGTCAGAGTTTTATTAAAATAAGTAACAGTCAAGATTTTGATATAATTTGTATAGAGAAGAAGTATTTTTATCGTCCGTTCATATTAACTTAAATATACATGTATTTAAGAAAGCTAAAACAAATATGGTAAATGAAATATGAATGTGCGATAATTTGAGTGCTGTAGTTATTGAAAGTTTTTGGTGTCAGGATGGCGAACCACCATTTATTCGACCAAAACACTGTAGGTTTAAAAAAAGGCAATATGTTTTTGTATTTTTTAATTAACATGTATATCTACTTGGATTAATTACACACCTAATCACATTACACTTGTGATTAGGTGTGTAATTTTAATATGCTATGCATTATGTTATATTTATATTAATGTATGTAGCACACGCAACGTTTTAACAACACAAAACCAGTATAAATTCATATGCTAATAATAATATAATGATAAATACAAGCGCGCAGCTTTATAGTATTCTGTTAAAAGACATAATATAAACTAAACAAAACGGGAAGGTGATATACGATAATCGCATTTTGCGGATCAGGGCTAGATAATTTACATTGATCCCAGCGACCGTAGTGTGCCATCAATACAAATAGGGCTGCAATTAGTTCCCAGGGGATGCCCACACGGGATACTTTATTCCTTTACCGGTGTTTACTGATTGCTTTTCAGATCAAGTGAAACTGTTCTATTTTAAGAATTAATTGACTTGAAACTGAACTCTTTTCTGTTGTATGGTTTCTGCGTAGTTTGAGGGTTGTGGTTGAATAGATTTCTCCTACATATAACATGTATATAGTATGTTCACGTAACGATTTTACCTACTTTATGCCTTAAAGCTAACGTGTCATAGACATCCACACATCAGTCATATTAAGACTGAAGGAGGTTTGTAGTAATAATATTAGTATAAAGCTCGAATTTAAATGTAGTAAATGTACTACAATTTTCAGAGCGTATAAGCTATTTAAATAAAGCAAGATTAATAGTGATAATATAAATATGGAGAAACGCAGTTTACATCAGATAAGACGTAAAAACGAAACTAGTATTATTTACCAAACTAATATTTTATTTCACTTAGGCCTAGACGGGCACTTATAAAACGTAAAAAAGGTACACGGTTCGGGTTGGTTATTTCCATGTATAGGAACCGGCAAGGAACTCCATGGTTACTCTTTTCAAATCAATTGGTATTACAATATTGTATTATATGTTTCAGCATTAGCACTTAAGTATGAGGGAACAGCGTAGGTCCATAACCGTTAAGATTAATTATGTACCTTAGTTTTATTAATATGATTAATAGATATATATTAAATATAATATTATATTAAATATATATTAATAGATCTTATATTTATAATGTAATATGCAGGCACGAGCAAGGAACTGTTAAGTCCCTGCTAGTCGAATTCATTTAGAAGATTTTCTCGTAACTGTAGACCATCTTGGAACCGACGACGCAGAAGATCTGCTCAAAACCTAATTGATACCTGAAACTGATTTGTTACGATGAAATAGCGTACAATATATAGGCGAAGAAAATAATATTGTTGGAATTTTATACCACTATGGTGGCAAACAAGCATGAGGTCCAATGGTAAGCGGTTACCGCCGCCTATGGACGCTTCGAACACCAGGGGCATCGCTTGCGCGCTGCCAACCTAGCAGCAATCTTTTCATACCCTTCTTGAGGAACTTCATACTGTATTATCCAGGGAAAACCTGCACGGAGAGCCCATTCCACAGCCTGAGCGTTCGCGAATTTGTCCTGAGATTTGTTAGACCACCAGGTTATGGCGAGGAGCTGCAGGAGATCCTGTAGCTCCTGAAGATCCGGGACATAAACTCACCTGGCGATCTGACTAAATTCCCTTAACCAATAGCGAAAGAAATATAAAATAAAACTATAAGAAGATATTAGAAAAATATGGATCACGTAATGCACAGAGGAGCAACGAATCTTACCCGAATACCAATCGAGGTTCGGGCAGAACATTTTCTTGGGATCATATGTCCATGTTGAGAGCCCGTCCATTCTAAGCAGCTCGTTATGAAAGGGTGCAGCTTGTGTTTGTGAATCGAAAGCTAATAAAGACAAGAATAAATGTCGATATATTATGAGCAGTACCAGGTGCGGCTTATCTTCACTGCCCTTGTATGAATAAAAAACTATCAAACACTTTTAATATACTAGATAAGGCCTCATCAATTTAACCGCGATGCATATGATTTAAGCGCGATCGCGCCAACGCGCGTTTCAAAGAAAGCTATTCACACCACGAGCTTTACGGTGAAGGAAAATATCGAAAAGACCTGCATACGATTGAGAAGCAATTAGGCGTATATATAGTCGTGCTTGAGTAACGGCGACGGCCTCGCCATCTGTCACGTAGGCACCTAAATTATATCTATGGCGGAAAGTGGGTGTGTGGGTACTACCTATACACCTCCGCCTATCCCTTCGGGGGACCTTGTGGGAAGGTGTGAGGATATATAAGGTAACTTTCTTATAGCTTATGTTAGTTATACAAAATATCATATGAGATGAAATATAGTCGAATAATATGCCGATTGCTAGAATTAAGTTACTGTTTACAATTTTCCTAAAACATACATTAAATCATAGCAATTTTTTCTCCGTACAGGTCGTCAGACGAGCTAGAGAACTTCTTTGAAATATGTCGCATACCAACAGAATTCATTCACATTCAACTTTTCATAGATTCTTGCAAATTCCCGTCCATCTTGCACAGAGCGGAGCGACACATTCCACCGGCCCAAGCCGCTGGTTAAAGTTCTGGCGCCGCGTCAGCGCCTTCTTCGTAATTGAATCCTGTGGGTCCGACGCCTCCTGACCGCATCTGACTATTTCTTATGAAAATTGCCTGTTCTTTGTACGCAAAAATGAATATAATAAAGAGCCGATAAAATAGTAGTTATTGATGTTAAGTTAATAAAAGCTTTAAGGTAATTTACCTTTAAGTTCTAACATGCTGAACAACATTTACATATAATAGCAACTTAAACAATATTTAAATATACACAAGTTTCATAAGTATAGTTTGACATTGGGTATACAAATTCGTATCCCCGTCCGTCTTTGTTTGCATACCCACAATAAATAAAACGCTCTAAAAATGTGTTTTTTATTTTTTTTATACAACAAGAGTGGCAAACAAGCATACGGCCCACCTGATGGGAAACGGTTACCGTAGCCTATTTACGCTCACGATACCGAAGTATCACTTGCGCGTTGCCACTCAGTGTTCGGAGAGTTATAGTGTGTTGGCAGCATAATGCATAGCATAATCCCTTTGCTTCCAACACAATGTAACAATCGTCCCCCCTCCCCAAGGAGCTCATTACTGGAAACCTTATTCACCGCGTAGGAACACAACACAAAAAATTGTGTTATTTGACTACGGACTTCTGTAAGGTGGAGGTCCTGGCCCCAGTTGGGCAGCTCCGAATTCGAACGGGAAACCCGTTATGCCCTACCTCTCTTCCTCTCTGTGTGCTTGAGTAACGCCGACGAACACGCCATCTGTCACGTTGGCAATTAAAATATATCTCTGGCGGAAAGTGGGTGTGTGGGTACTACCTATACACCTCTGCTTACCCCTTCGGGGAATATGGGAATATGGGAAGGCGTGACGCTTATAAATTACGCTAATGTGTCATGTTAGCATACAAACTGTACAAAGGTAAAGATAATGGTAACTATAGCCACTAGATCAGTAATTAATTGTATCGCTCGCATATTGTCAACCATACGTGAAATAGAGAACCGACTGCTTTCTGCTCGCACAATCATTGTGGCATCCAAGAAAACTGAACGCAAGAATATAACGCCTTTTTTAATCACTAAATTAAGTAAATAATACATAGATTCTTCCATATTAGATGGATTTGTACTAGGACGAATATTCTCTAGTGCAAGCTAAGATATATTTTAAACTCCCTTTGCCAGAACTCGTATTGTGACTTCAGCGAGGAATGACAAAAATTTCGACTGCAAAATTTTATGAACCATAATATTCTGAAAATATTTACGTCGCAAGCCCGTCACATATTTCTTACTCGCTTTTACTCAAATAAGGGTCACTAAGGAAATACCTCTGTGGCATTGATACTGCGTAATTGTAAAGCGTAAATGAAATTAATATTTAATACTGAAGTATATTTTAGAAATTACAATGAGTTTTACTTAATAGATTTTTACAAAATACATACATAACACGCCGTTATGTCAACTTTAAAATATGCTCTAATAAAGAGAATCACATAAGGTGACAGGAAACCATAACATAATCAAGGTAAAGTAAACCTTTTGAAAATGAAATAGTCGACATACTTATAAAAAAAACTTTACAAAAACTAAACGGATAATATATATAACGGATAATAATGTTGGAAATAAATAATTGTTTGAAAATAAAAACATACTAGCAAAATAAATATATTATAAATAAAAGAAGAAGCTGTTCAGTCCAATAAAACTCAAATTATCAACGTTGGGAACAAGCCTCATTTCCTTTGAGGAAACCGCATTGTTGATCTGTTTCTTGTTATTTTGAGCCAATGGATAGGTATTATTGAGGTTGATGGATCAGAATATCATTATACACAAAATATAAGTAAGCTTGAATTTAACTGACTATTACTAAATATTTATCCACCATTGTTTAGTGTTTTATATGAATTTATATTAATGTGACGCATAAATACCTTCTGTCTTCTGCGCACTTGGTATAAACACTGAACGATATTAAGCCGTCTAGTCCGGCCCGCGCCGAGCCAGACGCGCAAATCCCGCCCCCAAATAATATTTAAATAAAATTACCAGTCCAGCCCAGCTCCCTTGCTCGCGATCCAGCAACGCACTAAGCCGAGGTTCGTACCCCACAGGGGGTGCCCTTAGCTGTGTTGCTTAGAAATAAAGTGCCTGGCTGGAGGCCTAGGTCTCGCCATTGACCGGTTAAGTAGCAAAAGTTCCCGGAACTCACGCTACGAGAGACAACACAAAAAAAAAAAAAAAAAAAGCCGTCTAGCAACTTCCATAAGAGTTTCATCTGACGTGAGAATCTCATGGCTAGGCGTAGGTCCAGTGAGTGCTCGGCACGTCGTAAAAACACGTCAAGATATCGCGAATGGGTTTATAGTTCACTTGTTCATTAAAACATAATAAAAGTTAAAGCATAGACGCAAATACACGAGAGAAGCTGCATTCGGGGTGACGTGCATCAGCGTTGAAGTAACCATTGCATGCCAACCAATAACAAGCCCAGCTTGATAGTGACAAACAGAAATAAGACGCTATATAAAAGGAAATACAAAATACATACATATATATCTACCACAGATTGTGTCTTATATGTGTGAATTAAAGAAGTAAAATGTGTAATACTTATCCAATACGGAACCAGTCTGTACAGTTTTTGTGTTGGTTTTCCGCCCTTTTACCTACTTTAAGCAATTCATGCGCACCTGAACTGCGACTGGTTTCTGATCTAGTTGCTTTATGATCTTAATTTTTTTTTCGTTTCAGGCAGTTCATCAATATACACATGTTTTCACCGTCAGCAAAAGCGGCCTGGTGGCTGGCTACATTCTTCAGTGTATTTGTTACAGGTATGTAATTTTTACCTTCCTCCTAAAATGTATATATTCTTACGTACTACCGATATTTCCTATATCACCTGCATCACCAAATAAATATTAAAATAGAAGTGTTATAGTAAGCTACCGAAAGGACGTGAAGATAAAAATATTACGAGGTATTTAAAATAAACCTAAGCGACTTTAAATCAGAACAGGTATCCATTAAATAAGGCGGGATTTGAACGTGCGACACAATAGCGCTGCTGGATAAAATCTAACGTACTACCCGTTACTAACGGATTTAGCTGGTAACAAGTAAACTCTACTAATAGGGGTTAGTGTTAGCGCGCAGCAGGTGTGGGTACTCAGTAAGGAGCTGATAGTCTACAGACTGGCTGTTTGGAAAGTTTTTAACAGAATTTATGTATTG
>JACCPG010009827.1:0-36167 GCA_016069955.1 Drepana arcuata | reverse complement strand
GGGAGTGATCCAACAGATAACAAACATAATTTGTTAACAGCTAGTGAATTGACCGACTTAATTGTAGGAAGGGGTGTTTATCCAAAAAGTCAATCCGTGAGTGATACTTTGGATTCGGTGTCAGATTACGTAAGGTTGCCTCTTCCTTTCTCCGGTGACAGTTACCTTCAAGGTCATGAAGATACCGCTCCTTCTGACGATAATTATCTTAATAACTCCTTTTTCGACCGACCACCAACGCCTCCAACAAGAACCGACAGTCGCAAGTTACTTCATTTGTCTTTACCGAATATATTTGATATCAATGAGGATATTCAGATACGACCTGCTTTTCCAGACAAACCTCCACCGCCATATGAGTTCAACCATAAGACTGTTCCATCTTACACAGCTGCGCCGCCAATGAAAGCGCCACCTGCTTACCCAGGACCTTCAACGTCAACGATGCCATTAAAACAAAATGCCGAGAAAGAAGAAGTTGCTGCAAGAGTTGTAACTTCCAAGCCAATGATAACTATACTAAAGGCAGAAGCCGGTGAGGTAAATGCATCAAGCGAAAGAACGTTCGCGAGTCCCATGGTACTTGAACACAGGTTTCAGAAATCAAAGCGGCATCAAGCATCCAGCCGAAGAGCCGAACGATCAAAACTGGCACAGGGCATAAGCCACAATCTTTCTCCATCGAGGGAAATGCCACCACACACAATAGATTCTAACTTACTAGTAGCTATGATGAAATTGCCTCCACCACCGCCGCCACCGAGGCGTACGCGGCTGCCCCCGCCACCGCCCGTCGCGCGTCTTCCGCCTCCGCCCCCTCCCCACAACCCCATGTTCCACCAACAGCTTTACAGTGATGTAGATTACGTCTACTACCCTCTACAAGATCCGGCCGTGTCGCAGCAAAATTACCTTGATCACAAAATAACAGAATCCCGTGTATCAAATATGCACAAAAACAGCTTGCAATATAGAAGCACACCTTTTCTATCAACATCTTTATCTGCATCCTCAGTATACGGGTCCATACAAAACCTTTCTGATTCTTATATTCAGTTACCCGGTACAAGAGCGAGTTGGTATTCATTAACGAGTAGAACATCCTTTAGTAACCATTCGATTAATAATGAACGGCCACCACTGCCCATACGTATTCCGGACATTTCACATTTCTCAAGAACAAAATCCGATGAAAATATTCTGAACGTTAAGGACCCGCCTCCAGTGAAAATGAGACGAATGCCACCCCCACCTCCACCACCGTACGAGCATAAAAAGAAACTCCCCACTTATCTAAGGGATTTGAACATTCCACTCAATATATCAAACGTGAATAGTGCAAGTGACAGTAATAAAGTGAAAGACTCCAATTGTGATTTAGACATAAAAACACTACGTGAAAAAAGTAAAAATCTTGACTTACCACTGATTGCGGCACTGTGTAACGACCGCTCATTGCTAAAACAAACAAAGGCATTTGGTGCGCCAAAGTTAAATAAACAAACAGCTAGTGACTGTGAGAGTGAACGGAAGTGTGTTAATTCTGTTCCAAACACCACCGATAACGTAGATATTAAGAATAAACAAGAATTTAATACTAGAAGGGTAATAACAGGGTCTCAAAAGAAAATACTAGTAAGAAATCCCACAGACAAGCTCCCAGCTTTACCTATGTCGGAGAGTCACACACCTAGGGCAATGTCCAATACATATGTAACGCATCCAACCGCAGTTAAGGTTAAGAAATCGCAACCAAATTCATGACATCCTCCTTATATTTACTAACTTGTGAATCCTTCCAGTGCTATGATTTACATCCACCGATTTAATGCCGTAGAAAGACTGAATTGAAATTGTCAACAAAACATTCGTCCACATTTGTAGCAAATATATATTATGTTCCAAATAGGCATTCCATTTTTAACGGTCTACCGTTGGCTTTTGCGTAGCCTAAGCATCTTCCTCAATACTATCGGTGTGCATATTATCAAAGAATTTAGACACATAAATCATTAAATGTCTTCTATTGTTAATTTATTTTTACAAATGTGGAACATTTCGAGGAGACATTCCTGACTTCATTAAGTTAAATATGTAGATATATCAGAACGGAATGTTTTGTTAACAGGATAAACATTGTATGAAAACTATATGGTATTGTACCTACTACCTCTCTGTTCGTCTGTGTACCCTATATGCGTATCGTAAATGCTCAATAATGTATTTAAGCTCCAGTATTACAAGGTAGATAATACTCTTATGGTTGCTTTTCAGTCTGTCTGTTTACATTCCTGCTTAGGGAATTTAGATTTTTATCTGATCTGATATTTTATAGTATGTACATACCAACTTGTCTATTCAATGCATCTTGCACCAAAACACTCAAGAATTGCAACCATTTGTATTGAGTTTTGTATAAGCTACCATTTAAAAGTAATGTAAAAAATTATTATTGTCACCGATCAAATACATATATTATATAGGTACATATGTAATGCAGCGAAAATGCATTTATGAACCATTATAAAATTCGCTATAAGATAGTGAATTGCTTATGTTACGTCTTTGATATTGTAATAATACTCGCTGTTTTAAATATTACCTGATAATTTGTTAGACGTTATAGGAATCTATTTGAAGTCATTGTTAGTGTTAGTAAATGATGATAATTGTATTAATTGCAACAAACTATTTATTTTTCTAAACATAGGTACATAATGTGTACATAATAATATTGAATAAACAAAGTACATAATACTTTCAGACCCCCTTTATAAAGTAACAATATTTTTCCAAACAAATATCTTATGCCATAATGACATGTCTACAACCAATCCATAATTATCTTGCTCATGTCCATTAAAATTATCACTTTTAAAAGGCAAGCCGCCATCTAGCTGTAGAAATAGTGAAGAATGTGTATAAATAAGGGGGTTAATATTGTACAAAATGTATATTAAATTCCATGTAAGTACATGCAATGGCGTTTTTTTTCTCTTTCTTTGAAATAATAAATATTAAATCTTTGGTAATTTAGGAACTTAGTATATAGAGTTATAAAGAAAAAATACGCATTTTAGAAACTCAAAATTAGAATCATGAAAATAAAAAATGGTTGCCTGTAAAGTCGGTTTTACGGGCGAAGATTTTACGTGACAACGTCTTTTTCTCGGTAGAATATTTATTGATATGAATATAATTAAATTGCACAATAGGAACAAGGAATTGAATGAAAATAAGAATTGCACAAATTTTAACTATAGAAATATATTTTGTTTTCGGTGACTCATCGTAACGTTACCGGGCGTTACACTTTTTCATAAGTGACTCCCAGCCGCAACCTAATTTAAGACGTTGTCACGTCAAAAACAGATCTAGTATATAATACTCATCTTATGTGGTTTTAAAGACACAATAATATTAAGTAGTCATATTCTATAGTAAAAGAAAAAATATTAGTATAAAATAAATTATTGAGATTCACCTGCACATGTTAAAAACTAATTTCCGTAAATATTCATAATTTCATACAATTTCTTTTAACACGAGATTCTTCTTTAAACTTATTGCAATCGACAAGATTATGATTCTAATTATTTTTCCAATTTCAAAATGATGGCGGAATTGGGTGGAAAAGTTACTTGATCGAAGTACAAAACCTGACCAACCAAAGAGGTGTTAGTGCTTGCTACCACCATACCTCCATAGAACATGGTAGATAAGTCAGTTGTAATTGAATAGTTTCCCAAGTTCCCAACAAAGACACACGTATTTCTACGAGGATACCACCGTTCGATAACAATTAAGTTTTCGTCAGTTTCACGTATTTTCATATTGTTTGATATTTTTCCGTCTTTAAATGTCGCCCTTAAATATATTGTTGGAGTGTTTAGTCTGAGTTTAGCAATATTCTTGATTACATCCAAATAATAGTACTTGGGTTCCAAGGCAGACTTTGAATTCCATGGCAAAAACCCTGGTCGGACAATATTGTCAGAAAATTCTTCATTCTTAGAAAATGACATAACCACAATGTTATGAATATCTTTATGTTCGGAAAAGTCTCCTTCTATCTCACTCTCAGATATTCCACCCAAACCAATTTCATCCCCATAAAATATGCTTACAGTTCCAGGCAACACTAACTCCAAGACAGTCAGAGCCAATGTATTATTCATGTGCCTGTTAGATACTCTCTCATAGTCAATGTTTCCAATATTCCAATGAACCCAAGGGTAAGAAGGCTTCTCCCACAGTTTACTACCTAAAACCTTGTTGATATGATTCTTCAATGAATTGATTCCTCCACTCAAGTCTAAATGAATATCAACCAGATCAATTCTATTTAGCAGAACATCAAGAGATACACCTTTGGCTTTAACATAAGCATGCTCACTAGCTATGAATATTTTACCAACACCTACAATATGTTTCCATATCTGTAGAGACCTGACAAAATTGGGATCATCCACAAAATTCTCCAAATTTTTCAAATAGAATCCATCAACTTTCTGCTTGAGTGCCCAATATGCTATGGCAGTAGATGTTGGATCAACATAACTTATTAAACTATCATTTGATAGTAAGATAGCATGAGTAGAATTTAAAGTTGTTGAAGAAACTGGTGTTGCCATAGATACAACAGGCATGTCAAGAACTAATGACATATTTCTTTTATGTATCTCTGCTATTAAGTCTTCAAAGTCTTTAATTACACCGATACTTCTATCAATATCAACTAAAGTTGTTATATTACTATATTGTTCTGGATACTGGTGAGCAGGAAATATGTAGTTGAGTCGAATTGCTGAAGCACCAAGGTCTTGAATGTAATCTAGTTTCCTAAGAAGCCCTTTTAAATCTCCAGTTCCATCATTATTTGAGTCTTTGAAGCTGGCTGGGAATATTTCATAGAACACCTTACCCTGATACCATGGTAAGTCAGGATTGCACTCTTTAGGTATGGTAATGACCATAGTTACAATAGCTCCAATACATGCAACAAGACCTGAGAGTACAATCCACAGTAAAACCTTTCTAATTATTGCCCAGTTCCAGTTCACAAAACTTGGCAACTTTCTATTGCTTGCATTACTATTGCCATTCAGCTTACAATCTTCTGTCTGAAATTGTCAATATAATTTCTTTTAGAAATTGTATGTACATAATACATAGTAACAGGCAAGTACGTCATTGGGTCAGAATCATCAGAAGTCCCAAATATTTAGACTTTGAACTATTATTATTGCTTAGGTCAGAACTACATTGCATGAGTTGACCTTATTAAAATATTTTAGCCGACATACGATGTTTTAAAGTACTCTTATAGGCAAATATTGACAAGGGGATATTCAGAGGTAATAACTTCCATATTTTCCACTGATACAGTTTTGTCTATGTGACAAATGGATCCGTGGATGGACAGATGGAACTGCATCACATCTCAAATATCTTAAGCTTCTGAGCACTTAGCTCAGACAGTTGAAGGTTTCATCAAGTTTCTAACCTTCAGCCAAAAGCTTGTAATGTGACCAGCTACAGTACATAAGGACAATACTCATAGACCTTTGAATACTTAAACCAGCCATCAAGACTTATTAAAATTAATTTGCTATATGGGATATCATAATAGAGTTTTGTAAAGCTTACCTCTCCCATTATCAAGTCACCATTCTTGCTGAGAGTTTGGTAATCCAACATGCTAATGTTATTGATAAGTTGAGCACTAACAGGGTCCTGAACCACAGAATTTGAATCCGCAGATGAACTAGAATCACCAGCTGAAGCATCTGTCAACAGTATTATATATTTTATGCTTTATATTATTATTATATTATTAAGAAATATCATCATAATGTGTCCTCACGCCTGCCCACAGGGGTCCTTGTACGAGGAGGTGTAACAACAACCTCCATAACCATGAAACTTGTAGAGTGATAGATTTTTGTTCAGAAAAACCTCATTGATACAGACTATAAAAAAGGGTTCAATTTTTTATTGTTTGCATTGAAGATGAGTAGTGCCCCAACACTGCATTACAACAAATAGTAGTACATCCTACCCTGAGGTTAATATACATATTTAATTAGTTAATAAAATATTAACCAAACGAAAAAGTTATATTATTTTTCATGTAAGATAAATAGACAATGAGAGAGAGAAGAGGTCATGAAGATGGTCAAATTAGAATAATATGAAATTGTAAACTCAGCAAAATCTTCATACCAGCCTGAATGTTCATACTGGACTCGTCATTCAAAGTTAAAAAAGGACGTTCATTCATTTCTTCGGAGAGTGGGTGCTTGAAATCCATAGGGCTCGGGCTCGGTGTAGTAGGAAGGAGCAAACACGTTGACGACTTGACACCCAGTAAGTAATCCAAGGTCTCCACATCTGCACCTCCTAAATTATCACTTATATCACTATTCTCCGCTGATTCGTTCATTTTGATTGTGATCTATATTTAGCTGTTTAATTTAGGATATTCAACGGTGAGATAGGTAGCTAAGTTTATATACTTTAACGGTACCTATTTTACATAAAAACATTTGACTGTCAGTCACATGGTCTGTAAGACAAACTAATGGAACATTTACGTTGGTATTGATGAGGATAAAATAGTCCCGAAACTGTAATGTAAGCAATAAGTATTTTTGTCTTAGACTGCAATAAAGAAATGAAATGATAGATTTTAATCGATCAATTTACTAATCTGACATTTAACGAAATCGCAGTGACATTTTATAGAATTATTTATTTTATCCACATTATAGATAATAGTATTGTGTGATTATATATCACTAGCTTATGCTCGCGCCTTCGCCCGCGTGGAGTTAAAAAAAGTAGCTTTGGAAATTTTCCTGCTAGAATCGGTTCAGCCGCTGTGCCGTGAAAGAGCATTATACATTATAATATAAGAACTTTATAGGAATTTTTCAGGTTAAAATAAATACCACCCGTGGTATAAAAAAAAAAATAAAATAAATAAAAAAGTTACCTATGTCTTATTCCTAGGTATAGGCTATCATAGTTTCAACTTTCAGCCAAATAGGTTCAGCCGTTTGGCCGTGAAAGAACCGCATACATTCAAACTAACAAACTTTCACATTTATAATATTAGTATATTTATTTATAAGACATTAAGATAATTAAAATTATTAAGATAAGATGTAAGATAAGACTAGGAAGGTCCCTTGATATCATAATATACTATGAGCGTATGAGGTTAAAAGGTTTATGACAAAAATATTCTGCTGCTGTGTGCAAGCAATGCTTATTCTTAAAGACGAGAACGATACCTAAATATAAAAAAACAGAAATCTAAGCAAGATTAAATATAAATAAAATTTAATCATAATACTTGGCAACTCGATTGAATTAACAAGTTCTGGCTAAAATTGTTACCGATTACCAAACAGGAACGTCTGTGATGTGACCAAAGATTACAATTGTCTGTGACTGAAAATGTACGTCAACCAACATCAACAACATCACAATTCAGATTCACATCAAATTTCAAAGTCCAGTCGAGTCTATTAACGGGATCAAATACTTCATGTTTTAACGTAAAAAATATTCAGACTGGCTTTGGTTATTATATATTTTCATTTGTAGTAAGTCATTGAATATTATATACAAAAAAATTGTTTTATTTGTATAAGATGATTTCTACAAATAAGATTATTCAGAATAGCCCGATGAAAAAGCTAATCCAGCGAAGAAACTATGCTAGTAAGAGTGTTAAAAATACTAAATATCAATACATCCAGCAGAGCAAAGTACCTACTATGCATTTCCAAAAGTCATTACCACGTCTACCCATTCCGGATTTGCCAAAAAGTGGAGAGCGTTATATCAAAGCTTTAAGGCCTCTATTGACGAATGGACAGCTTGAACAAGCTCAGTTGCGAACAGATAATTTCTTAAATAATGAAGGCAAAGAATTACAAACATTATTACAAGCTAAAGACAAAGTAAACAAGCACACTAGTTACATATCGGATTATTGGTTTGATCTGTACCTGCGAGACCGCGCACCACTGCCTATCAATTATAATCCTCTTATAGTGTTCCAAAATGATACAAGACCAGCATACAACAACCAGCTGATAAGGTCAACAAACCTGCTTATTAGTGCTGTAAGATTTATGCTGTCCTTGAGGGAACACATATTAGAACCGGAAGTGTTCCATTTAAACCCAAAGAAAAGCAATACACCACTATTTAGGACTGTAACAGGCTTCCTGCCTGAAGCTTTGTCTTGGTAAGTGCCTCAGTTACCTTTGTTGCCTTTTAATTAAATATTTATACACACTCTTAAATGTTACGGGAGTTTGTGCTAACTGAGAGATTTTTTGTATGTGCTTTTTCCATTTAATTGATATAATACACATTTTAAATGTCACAGACTTACAGTACATTTATGTTATAAATTTCTTATGGTCTGTGCTATTTCAGGACATCATGTAAATTATAATTTCTATAGAGAAATATGAAAAAAAAAAAATAAGAGAGGTAGGGCATAACGGGTTTCCCGTTCGAATTTGGTGCTGCCCGACTGGGGCAGGACCTCCACCTTATAGAAGTCCGTAGACAAATAACAAAATTTTTTGTGTTGTGTTCCTATTCGGTGAATAAGGTTTCCAGAAATGAGCTCCTTGGGGAGGGGGGAGGATTGTTACATTGTGTTGGAAGCAGATTAAACCCATTATGCTGCCAGCACTGTAACTCTCCGAACACAGAGTGGCAACGCGCAAGTGATACTTCGGTATCGTGAGCGTAAATAGGCTACGGTAACCGTGCCCCATCAGGTGGGCCGTATGCTTGTTTGCCACTCTTGTTGTATAAAAAAAAAAAAAAATAATAATATCAAAGCTTTTGTATCACATTTAAAATTACAGGTATGGTGCATATTTGTTCAAGGCATTCCCTCTTGACATGAGTCAATTTGCAGGGTTATTCAATGCAAGTCGCATTCCACTTGTAGGCAAGGACAAAATATACAGAGATCAAAAAAGCAACCATGTATTGGTTCAGAAAAATGGCCACTTCTATATTTTCAATGTCCTTGATGCCAATGGTAATTTTATAAAAACAAAAAACTTGTCTGGCTTAATATGGTGGTAGTTTTTCTGCTTTCTGCACTACTGGTGACAATTAATTTTCCATTCACAGTAAACATTTTTGTGATGGACATATTTGTTTGTTATGTCTAAGTGTAATGCATACATAATATATCAAAGGCTTATTTAATGGGACAAGACAGACACCACAAAGGCATACACTATAATCCTAACACACCTGCTTCCTTTACTAATATCCTCGCACATTAAATGAGTTAAATTAAGTAATGTTACCTACACAAAGAGTGTGAAAAGTATGTGTTGCTGATATCTATAGTACAGTTATGTCAACCATACAGGGATAAGACCAGGTTGATATTAATATCATCAACAAATATCATTAAATATGTTAACTAAGTTCATATTGTACAATCATTGTTTATATTGTAGGAAATTTTTAAATTTGCTCCAACAAAAAATTACATCAATTTTTAAACTAAACTTAAGAAAATAAGAGGAATAATTGTTATTAAGATATTTAAATGCTTACATTATAGTTTTAAAGAAATAAATCCAATTGTAACACCCAAATTCTTTTCCTGCATTTCACTGCAACTTGCCTAGCTAAAGTTAAATGTTATGTGGATGATTGCATTTTTATTCCATTGCTGAACAGCATTAAAAGTTATTTTAAACTTTTAATGCTCTTTATCAATATGTATATTATTATACATATTGTATATATACATACATGGTGAAGGGATTCTTAAGCATTAAATTTGTTAAAAATGGGTATCAACTAATGAATTCCTACATTTATGTTTTAGGAAATCTATTATCTCCTACAGAGCTACTGGCTAATCTGAATAAAATAATTAGTGACAATACTGCAAAGGCTGAGCACCCACTAGGTGTATTAACATGTCAAAACCGTGACACATGGGCCACACAACGTGCTCATCTAGAAGCGTGTGGCAACAGTGATGCATTAAACAAGATAGACTCTGCAATATTCAACATGGTGCTTGATCATGATGTATTAGGTGATGATAAACATAAGCTTCTCAAGCATTACCTGCATGGAGATGGGTGCAATAGGTAAGTTATTATAGATGAACATGTTTGTACCAGTATTATAAAGTGTGTATAAGTCACTCTGTCTTTACAGACAGAGAGTTTTCATATGTAAACCTCTGTAGTGTAGTGCTCAAAGTTTTTGATGTAATTCACCATGGAGAGATATTGATTACAGTAACAGACATACTATTGAAGCTTGATATCCCAGTGTTCTCCTAATATATAATTGATTGATGCTATTCCATACTTTTAGTTAGCCGAAACGCTAGTGGTCACTAGTCTGGTGTATAAAGGGTTTCATCAGGGGAATATGTTTGTGTTTTTACGTGATTTCGATCGTACGTTTACGTAGTGGATGACTTGGGTCAGGCCTACAGGACTCAGTATTGCAGGTTCATCGTTTCCTTCATTACGATGCATGCTTTGGTGCGTGATCCTGTTACAGCAGTATTCGAAGTGGTGTAGGAGATACTTCATTGTATATTATAGGTCTTGTTATAGGTATGCGTGCGTACCCATGCAATCGGCGCGTGATGCTGTGTCATCAGGATTTGCACTTTCGTAGTGACCCTATTACGTGTTACGACGCTGGATTACCAAGCAATCAATACTCAGCTACAGCTGAGTATTGATTGCTTGGTATATACGTCTATAAAAGCAATTATACCTATGTAATTGTTTACTTTCTAAAGTACAAAATTAGTTATGCTGGAGAGTAGGTTGATTTGGGTCGAATTATTCTATGATATAGTTCATGATTATATATGATGATCATTATGATCATGATTATTATGAACTGCATCTTTCTTCTACAGATGGTTTGACAAATCATTCAGCCTAATTGTAACCAATGATGGTGTGTCAGGAGTAAACTTCGAGCATTCCTGGGGCGATGGCGTGGCGGTACTCAGATTCTTCCAAGATATTTACGCAGAAACCATAACTAAACCATTCATAAGTCCAGACTCCAAGCCAGCAGACACAAACGTTACCGTTCAGAAGTTAGGTAAGTAGCTGTTGCATTAAATTCATTACTTGCAAGTTACTGTTAGCCTGGTACTTCCCATTGCTGGGAAAAGGCCTCCATGCTTTCCAGACGTGCCCAATGCTAGTGTGGAGTGTGGACTAGTCTACGGGTGTACTCTTTAGGATTTTGCCATTTCCACCAAGGTCGTGATCTCTGTGTTAGGTTGCCATTCTGTGGTGAATTTCGCCCATCGATTGGCATGCCTGTATGTAGTAAAGATTAATGGGAATTTATCCAAGATGCCATGGTTGTTGAGCTCGAAGCTCTAAAACTCTGGTGAGCCGATGTGCTTCCTTAGAAAGCTTCCCTTGGTACTCTACACATGATTGTGTGATGCTAAATTGCCAGCTGAAAAGAGAACTTGACAGAGCCGTAGGTAAGGTCTTTTATAAGGTACTGCATCTGGTTAGTGATCTATTCTTGTCATATTGAGTAAGGGTTCCTGAACTCCACATAGGAAGGCTGCGCTGACAGGGGAGTCAGATTGAACCTTTACTATCCTCTAGCGCAGGAACTGCATCGCAAAGATGTTGGGCAAGTGATACCTCAGGCATTGCTAGCATCTACCTACAGCTATGGTATGACACTTTTGTCGCTTTAAAAGATTATTCAATATTTTTCTAGAATTCAATCTGGATGATAAATCGAAACATTTTATTGATAATGCGAAGAAAGAATACAAGGATTGGTGTGACTCATTGAGCATTGACTATATCCTGTATGAAGGTCTGAATAAAGGTGCTTGCAAGAAATATAAAGTCAGCCCTGATTGCATCATGCAGCTAGGTTTTCAGGTACGAATTTTATATGTATTAGAAATTTTGTTATTTGTTACACTATTGTGTGACCTAGTCTACGGGTGTACTCTTTAGGATTGACCTAATAGAGTTAGGCCAGGCCAATATGTTTATTTATTTAATTTTGTCAACTTACATTAGTTGTAGAAGTACACCTTCCAGATCAGTCTTTATTCACAATATTTCCATAATTACGAAGCATTATTAAGATTATTACATGGTTAACATACCCACAATGATAAAAGTGAAAATCATAGTATTTATTAAATATTAATGTATATGAATACTGATGAATGTAGATGAAAAAAGGAGGTCCGAAAGTCTAGAGAGAACTCGCACTATATTCTCTTTGCCTAGCACGTGAGGGACTCTGCGTGATGATATATGCATATAATTATATTAAATAAATGATCCAACAATTGTGAAATTGCAAAAGTTATCACTCCCAATTGGGGCATGTTTCAGGCGGCGCACTACCTTCTTCGTGGAACCTTTGTGGGTACATACGAGTCTTGTAGTACATCTGCCTTTAAACACGGAAGGACTGAAACAATGCGGCCCTGCACTGACCTCACCAAGGTATTGTTTTTTGTTATCTTCTTAATATATATAAATAACGTGTCACGTTGTTTGTCCGCGATGGGCTCCTAAACTACTTACCGATTTCAATCAAATTTAAAAGATCCAACTTAAAAGATAGGATAGCTTACATCACAATTGGACCCGATAGTTGGCGCTACGATCGTGTTTCAGGAAATTGTACTTTTTCACCCGGGCGAAGCGGGCGGGACAGCTAGTTTATTAAAAAATTTGGCAATAAATCTTCACAACCACAAAGGTCCCGTAAGCAGAGGTGTCACACTTTCGTTTCGCCGGAGATACACTTGGGGCCAATGTGAAAGATGGCTGGTTTGTTACCATTACTTAGGCACGAATGTACATACTTAATCAAACTCTTCTCAAATATACACAAGTTACTTACGATGCAAAACCTCACTGTACAGCTCGGGTCGTCAGAATTCAATGTTATAAAGTTCAGAAAAACTGCACATACAATCGGGGTTTGAACCTTTAGATTTGAGTTTGCTGTGAGTACAACTAGGTAGAAGCCTAGCGGCAGTGCTAGAAATACATTTGAGAAAGTAAGAATACTTTCTTATATGTATTTCTCTCTCACACACAAAAATATTTAAATTTAGGTGTATGATATATAGGTTGACATGACAAGTTGTTAAATAATCTCTACTATAATTAAATGTGTTACAGTTGTTTTGCGAGAGCCTAAGCAAACTTGGCAAGGAGGAATTGCGTGCCATAATGGCCGAGTGTTCCACATACCACTCGCAGTTGGTGAAGGAGGCTGCAATGGGACAGGGCTTTGATCGCCACTTATTCGCCCTCATGAAGACCGCAGAGGAAAACAATTTGCCAAGGCCGGAGTTGTTCGACTCGTACGAATACAAGTTCCTAAACAAATCCATTTTAAGTACGAGCACGCTCTCCTCGCCCAGCGTAATGGCGGGCGGGTTTGGCCCCGTGGTCAAAGAAGGCTTTGGTATTGGGTGTGTATCATAATTTCAATATTAGATTACTATTTTTTCTGTAACTTGACGCCATTTCAACGTTTGTAACGGTCTCCGTAGGGACCAGAGATGTAATAGAGCCTCTTTTTTCTCGAGATTTTCTAAAGGCCAACGTGATTGCGAGTGTATCCCCCTCGCTCAAGTACGACTGTACATACAGTGTGCCTTTGAAATTTCTCTCTCTCTCACTCTCTCTCTCCCAAGATGTTTAACATTGCCATACAACGGGTGGCGTGACCGTGAACTGAAAGAGATTTTGTCCAGGGACTAGTGTGATAAATCACGCTTCAGAAAAAAAAATGTACTGGGATTGGACCTTTTTTTTAAGGGAGATATTTGATTTTCTAGTATGTTTTTTTACAGATACTCAGCATTTCCGGACAAGTTGGGCGCTGCAGTGACGAGTTACAAGGCTCACAATGACAGCTCGCAGTTCATACAAGCACTTCATAAATCGTTCATTGATATCACTAAAATACTGTCAGGCTAATTTTACGGAAATGTTTGTGCCTTATTGTAACAAATGTTTATTCATGCGTACGCTCATTATTACTTTTTGAAAGACTATATTTTGTATCCCCCTGTCAAGTATTTCTAGAATTTAAAACCTCATAAAGATGTGATACCTAGTAGCATTTTCTTAGTCATCGTGCTTTTTTATTTACTCAGAATAGTTACATGTTAGGTATAAATTAGACACATAGAAGAATATTAATTTATTTTTATTAATAGTTATTAAATGAATGTTTATAAACATATATAAAACAGTTATTGACTGAGAGATAACAACGCCCAGCTGAATGTGCTGGTTCTATACATAGATAAAGAGTTCATGCCTAATATATAATAAAATCAAAATCAAAATATTTTATTCAACATAAGGGACACAGGGAACACTTATTGAACGTCACGTTTAATATAGACTAAAGTTACCACCGCTTCCAAGAAAAAATACCTGCCAGGAGAAGCTAATAATATAATACATCCTTACGCCTTCCCACAAGGTCCCCGAAGGGGTAGGCAGAGGTGTATAGGTAATACCCATACACCCACTTTCCGCCAGAGATATATTATATATGTGTGTATATGTATACATATATCTATACCGTTGTTTCCCGGTATGTAGTATAAAAGTATACTACCTACCGGAAGAGAAAGGGTATAGATAGGAAACTGCTATTCTATATTCGTTCGTGTATCATATCCCTGACCCTCACCTCAGCAGACGAATTTCATATGTACTTTTAATTAATTCTATAAGATTAACCAAGAGTATTTATAATTTTGTAACGGATATATAATAGGCTATGTATTTGTGTTTACCTATTTGAAATGTATTAAGGCAATCGTGCCTACCACATGGACACAGGCGTGAATGAAACAATAAGCTTATAATTTATTATACGGTCTGCAAGATGACGCTGGTCAATACCAATGCCAAAAGTCTTCATGCAAATCTTAAGCGTTGATATTAACAACAATCAAATAGATAAATAAATTTATTGTTATTTCAAATTTCAGAACAAATGGAGCGTTATTTTGACGCATCAAAAAGAAAATATTTTTAGATGTAAGCTTAATATACAACTTATAGTATAGCATTTTACACAAAAGTTTTGTATAAGATTGTAATACATTTTTGTATAAGACAGTTATACCGTAAATTTTATTTAGTATCACCAAACATTTCCCGAACCTAATTCATTACCATTCAAATAATTGATGATAGCCTAGACATAACAAATTTTTCAGTGAAAAATGTAAGCTGTTAATGTAGTTACGGCAAACGGTTATGAACGTGTCTGTGTCTGTTAATAATATTAAAATAACCGCATTTTACTGAATGCATATGGATGTATACACGGTACATATAGCAAGATTAGAAAAAAAAATATATTGTCTGTCTGTTTGTTCCGACTAATCTCTGAAACGGCTGGACTGATTTTGACAGGTGTTCCACTGGCAGATAGATGATACAATAAGGAGTAACTTAGGCTACTTTCGTTGTAAGAAATTGAACAACAACTTTTAAGTTAAATTCCACGCGGGCACAGTTAGTTAATCAATATATTTACTGGTTTTTCGAAGGTCTAATTTTTATTGAAAAACACTACCTAATAATTTAAAACAGCTTTGCTTGGCTTGTTTTAATTTGATTTGACAAGACTAGGTAATCAGGTGAGTGCCTATAAATAAAACGGTGGTAGGTATTTTGCATCAACGACTGCTATCGATTTTACCAATGCCATCCAGTGATAAGGCGAATATCCATAGGCTGCGTCTTGTCTTAGCAAACAGTTACTTCAGTTAGTACACGGTACATGATTATACTTACCAAATAGATTTTGGTAGTATGTAATAAATTACTAGGTATTAAAGTTTTAAGAGTGTGCAGATATAAAGATATATTATAATGAGTTTTTATTATACTCTTGGTTGAATAATTTATACGTAGATAACATATTATATTAATGCTCATCAACTTCAATTATCAACATGCAAGTTGACAAATATTCTTAAAATTTATATAATGTGAACGTTTTGTTTCTTGATAATTAACAATTTGCTTCATACATAAAAGGGCTTATAAATACTCCGGGCATACTTAATTCTTTCTATCATTACATTCAAACTAAATTAGCTAGAGCAGATGGTATTGAATGCATTCGAATATTACCGATATTTTCTTTTTTTAATGCCCATTCTGAGTAATGAAAGAACAAATAAAATTACTTGGGAGTTTGTGGCAGACTAAAAGGGATGTGAATAACACTAAAGATAATTAAGTAAAAATAAAAGAAAAAGGCCTAAGGTAGAAAATATGTGTGATTACAGAAGACGCTGTTTTAGTTACTACTGCCTTTACTTACTATAGATATACTTCTTCTGTATACTGGACTATAGATGTGAGTTTTTCCCACCTCAGCTCAAACTACGCACGAGACGTTCCATTCTACGATCGCGTGTTTAGGTAGAAACATTTTGTAAATATTGTAACGAGCTTGTAGTTTATTTATTATTGATTGAACTGAGGAATTGAGTGCTAAATTTTGTGTAAGTTACCGAGGTGTAATACTTAATGAAAGATAATGAGAATACGTACGCCTAAAAGACTGTTGTTTTAATGTATCAAATGGTTGTGTGCAACAATATGAAAAGGAATGGCGCTTAAAACATTTTGGTACTAACAGTAACGAACAGTGGTGTGAAATGGAAATGTCAAAGTTCACAGTGGGAGCGTAGCCCAGTGTTGTGTTGTAAAAGCCTTTATTTAAAAGATGAAATAAAAAATCAATGACTAAAGTGATGTGCTGTTGTATAGGATTACAAGCCAGGAGCAAGGTAAATATTTCTGTTATTTTGCTTTGTATTAATACTTATTGTTCTGTCTTCAAATTAATAAATGGGTACAATTTATTGAATCTCTACCTCTCGATAAAATATTTGAAATGTAGGTGCGGAATTCACTAGTAAACAACATTTCCAGGTGGCTATCGTTATAGTTGTTAGTGGATTTGCTGCTTGCTTTTTAATTGCTGAGTACCAATTATACCAATTAATCTAAAATAATATATAATAAATGAATCAATATTCTCGGATGCACATCGTAAATCGTACTGGTAGATTGTATTGAATTAATTAATTACAGTATTTCGCTTAATTCTAATCTACCAAAAACTATGAATAATAATTGAAATAAGTACTTGAGTATTTTATGCTCAAGTGTGTTCAACACACAGCTACATGCAATGTTGATATGGAGGATCAAACTCCTATCTTAAAGAAAATATATTTTAAAGAAAATACATTGTGTGGAAACGGGTGTATATGAGTCTAAGATTAAATGCTTTGACATACATACATTTGTGTGTGAACATTTGGCTGTCATTTGCTTTCTGGCATCTAAATAAATCTTAGCAACAATTGGGTATTATGACTCCTCTACCACCTGGTCTTGGGTAGGTTTGATGATATATTACTTTGCTTAATTATAACAATACATACATTTAAATTATTACAGGCCATCTTCTCGGTAATACATTTATATTAACCTTATTTTTTATTACTCATATGTATTTTTTTTAACTTATACCTCCACATTTGCGTAAATGACCATGTTGTCGTGCTAATTGTAAATAAATAAATAAATACAGTCAGATGATCAAGTCCCAAAACATACTATTACCAAAAAATTAACCTTTTATAAATATGTATGTCAATGACCTTATGTGATTGAAAAACAATTAACCAGTGATAGTGAACTACCTGTGCATTAATTGAATGCACTATCATAATGTGGTTTACATAAGGTAATTTGATCCTTGATAACATAATGAATTAGAGATATGGAACAAATTGCTTAATATATATTTTTGATAGCAGTAACAACATTTTATTGTTTTTAAATCTATGTAGGATGGTCCATAGAGACTGTCTGTAGCGATGTCCCATGGTTTCACCCACATAAAATGTATGTGCTACGTGATCTAGCTGATGGTATAACTTTCTCCAAATTTCATCTAATTCTGCTCAGCCATTCTGGTGTAATTTAGTACCAAACTTTTTCATTTTAGTAACTTTAATTTATATTAAATATGTGATATTCAATAAGTGTTCCCTGTGTCCCTTACTTTTAATATTTTTTTTTGATTTTGATTTATAATATTAATAGGATTTTCCATATATATTTACTATGACTATTAAAAATCACCAATTGTGTAGGACCAAACAATCCAAAATCCTCATATATATATAAAATTTTAAATGGGACTTTTTATTGATTGTTTTTGTTTACTTATATAATAAATAATTTCTATAATAAGTCTAGTATTTACGTATAAATAAAAAATATCAAATTCATACTTCCAAAATAGAGCCAGCCAAATATTGTGATATTATTTTTGAGTTTCCTTCTTTTATACAAAGACACTTTATACAAATATGTATATGGTATAAGTTGCTTAGTGTAGTTATGGTATAAACTACAACTGCTTGTGATAGGCTTCAAGCACATTGCTGTAAGGATTCTTGAATTATATAACATAAATTTATATGGTTCAGGTGAAGATTCTGAGACAGAAAAGTAATTTTATAGGTAATTATTCCACAAAACATTAACTTACAATGTTTATTATTATTATTCTTACTAACTTAAAATGTTTTATTATGTTTATATAATTTTCACACCTGGCTACATGTGCAGATTTCCTCATTATGCATACCTTTACTTTAAAGCTCATTGTATTTAAGCTCAGATAACTGACACAACACTGGGGATTGAACTTGCATCTATGAATTTTTACGGTGACCACTATAACCACTCATATTTTTCCATGAATAATCAACTCAACTCATGTTTATTTGTGCTTGTTACAGAAATATGATGGAGATTGTATGAATAATTAAAAAATCAAGATGTTGATAAAGGAGTACAGAATACCTTTGCCACTTACGGTGGAAGAATATAGGATTGCTCAGCTCTATATGATAGCAAAGAAGAGTAGAGAAGAGAGCTCCGGAGAAGGAAGTGGTGTAGAAATTTTGGTAAATGAGCCATATGAAGATGGTCCTGGAGGGCAAGGTCAGTATACTCAGAAAATTTATCATGTTGGTAGCCACTTGCCTGGCTGGTTCAAAAGCCTGCTTCCAAAATCCGCCTTAACTGTATCTGAGGAAGCCTGGAATGCTTATCCATACACAAAAACAAGGTACACTTGTCCATTTGTAGAAAAATTTTCATTAGAAATAGAAACATACTATTATGCTGATAATGGCCACCAAGAAAATGTCTTCAATTTAACTGGAAGCGATTTAAAGAATAGAGTAGTAGATGTTATTGATGTTGTAAAAGATCAATTGTATGGAGCTGATTACATTAAAGAGGAAGATCCTAAACTGTTCACATCTCAAAAGTCTAGCAGAGGCCCTCTTTCTGATAACTGGTTAGATGAATATTGGAAGGAAGTTCAAGGTAAATCTCAACCTTTGCCAAATGGTAAATCTCTCATGTGTGCCTATAAACTCTGCAAGGTAGAGTTTCGATATTGGGGTATGCAAACCAAACTCGAAAAGTTTATCCATGATGTTGCATTAAGGAAAACAATGTTAAGAGCTCACAGACAAGCTTGGGCTTGGCAGGATGAGTGGAATGGACTAACTATGGAAGATATCAGAGAAATCGAAAGACAAACCCAATTGGCATTGCAAAGGAAGATGGCCGGTGAAGCAAGTGATGAACAAGATGTGTCAGAAGAGAATTCGAAATCACTAGCAGCTACCATGAGCAGTCTTGAAAAGAATGAAGATACACCAACACCATTAGTCACAAAGAAAAACAATACAGAGAAGAGGCATCAAAAACACTTGAGTCCTGAAGGTACTCCACCATCTGAACACAAAAGTTCCTTAAAACCTAAAGCTGTGAGATCATCCTCCTCTGGATCTATTAAGAGTTTACAAGCACAAGCAGCAAACTGGAGAATGGAAACTCTGGTGCGAGAATCGGAAACGGAAACTGGATCTGAAGACGAGTTTTATGATTGTGAATCCTCTTTCAACAAGTGGTCTTCAATGTGCTCGCTAGATGAAGCCGATATTGATATATCTCCAACACAATGTGATCATACTCAAGAGGACAGCATCTTCAATCCATCATTTTTAAAGAGAGTTACATCAGAAAGAGGTTCTCGAAGAATGGTAACTCTACAAAGTCATCACAGCATAGATGGCTGTCCAGATACTCCTAGTCACGGGTCTTGTTCTACCACTGTGCTTATTTTAGTGTTTCATGCTGGAAGTGTTTTGGATGCTAACGTTGATATGACAGCAAAAAAATCCGATGTTACAACATTTAAAGGTGCGTTCGAATCGGTAATGCGTCAACATTATCCGACACTCGTTGGACACATAACAATCAAATTAGTTTCATGTCCATCAGTATGTACAGAACCTCTTGGTGTTCTATCTACACTCAGTCCTTATAGTTTCGATTGCTCACCTTCAACAGTAGAAACACCTTCATTGACTAATGATCTAATACCCATTGGCGCTATACCTTTGATCGCAACATCGTCCCCTGACTATGCAGAATCTGTTACTAGGACAATTAACTCTGCCAATGCTGTTTATAACGATTTTATTAAATCTGAAGACGGTAAAGGTTTTAATGGGCAAGTTGCTATTGTGGGTGATAGTATGGGCTCGGTCTTGGCGTACGATGCTCTGAATCGAGCATTACAGTATCAATCACGACATGATAGTGAAAACAGTATTCTAGATACAGAGATAATAATTCCTAATGATCCGACAGAACAAAATTACTTGAACAAATCTCATTTACAAGCTCCTACCCCTAGACGACGCTCTTCTTCAACGAGCGATAACCATGTAAAATTTGAATTTGAGGTCAGTGATTTCTTTACGTTTGGCAGTCCCCTTTCACTTATTTTAGCGTCTAGAAAAATATCTGATGACAAATTTCGAGAAATTGTGAAACCTCCAGTGCAGCAAGTGTTTAATTTATTCCATCCTACTGATCCAGTAGCATCTAGACTGGAACCCTTGTTATCTGCGAGATTCACTAACTTGCCGCCTATTAATGTTGCTAGATACACTAAATATCCGTTAGGCAATGGACAACCCTATCACTTGATGGAATTGATACAAAGTCATCCTCAGTTATTTGGAGATCATTTACAGATGCCAACTACGCCTGTTTTAAGACGCTTATCTGAAGTATCAGTTCAGAGTACTGTAAGTGGTTTAGTTGATAACATTCCGTTGATTACAATGAATGCATTGCAACAAAAATGGTGGGGGTCAAAAAGGTTAGACTATGCATTGTATTGTCCAGAGGGATTGACAAATTTTCCAATAAACGCTTTACCTCATTTATTCCATGCGAGTTACTGGGAAAGTTCTGATGTGATTGCATTCATTTTGCGACAAATTGGACATTTTGATTTGGCTTTATATGGGCATTCTGAAGATAAAGAATGTCCCATGTTTAAGCCTGGTTTAGAAAGGGAAAAATGGATGAGAAAAAGAACTTCAGTTAAATTGAAGAATGTTGCTGCTAATCATAGGGCTAATGACGTTATTGTAAAAGAAGGCTGCCCGCAAATGTTCACAGCTAGATTTATGTATGGCCCTCTTGACATGATAACATTGACTGGAGAGAAGGTGGACATTTACATGATGAAAGATCCGCCTGCAGGTGAATGGACTCTACTCTCAACTGTAGTGACTGATAAAACAGGCAGGATTTCTTATACTTTACCCGAAAAACAAAGCGTTGGTTGTGGCATATATCCTGTGAGAGTTGTCGTCAGGGGAGACCATACGAGCTGTAACTTCCACCTTTCTGTGGTACCTCCACAGACAGAATGTATCGTCTTTAGCATTGATGGTTCTTTTACTGCTAGCGTATCTGTCACGGGTCGAGATCCTAAGGTGAGGGCTGGTGCAGTTGATGTTGTACGTTTCTGGCAAGATTTGGGTTATTTGATATTATATATAACCGGTCGACCTGATATGCAACAAAGGAAAGTAATATCTTGGTTGGCAGAGCATAACTTTCCTCATGGCTTAGTTTTCTTTTCCGATGGACTTTCTACTGATCCGCTAGGTCATAAAGCTGCCCATCTAAACAGCCTCATTCACGAGCATGGCATACTTTTACATGCGGCTTATGGGTCGGGAAAAGATATAAGTGTTTACCATAACTGCGGCTTATCCCCGAAACAAATATACGCGATTGGCCGGATTAGTAAAAAGTACTGTAACATGGCAACGACATTAAATGACGGATATGCTTCGCACCTGGCGGATTTAAAGCAGCCTGGTGCAGTTCGAGCTGCTAGAGGAAATGCGCGACTGCTTGTGCCACGACGTTTGTTGGCACCAGTTTATAATACCCCTTCGACTCGTGGTCGCCGCTAAATTTACTAAGATCTTATTACTGTTATATATATTTAGGAGTGAGGATATATATTTAATGAGATACATCTGTGAGTTCGATTTGCCCTACATGAATGGATCGAAGATGATTCTGAAAGTTGATTTTTCTCTGTCTGATTTGGTGGCCGTTCTAGTGAAACGAGAGCAATTGAAATATGAGATAAAAGATATTATAAAAAAATTAATTGGTGATGAATGACCGTTGGTATTTCTCGTCACTGCGTACTTATTAGCTAATTGCTATATACATTTGCATTATATGACATGTTCTAACATAATGAACTTGTTACTTCTGCTGTCCTTCATAATTAAAAGATTATTAATTATAGAAGTTGGAGGATAAGAATCTGTGTAATAATATATAGGAAATAAAGCGTCTAGTCTCTTAATTGATTACTGATTGTCTATTCAATGTGTACGATCCTACAGTTGCATAGTAGGTAATGTTTTTACGCAGCGACAGCTAAGTACAAATAAAAATAAAACTTAAATTTTAAACATAAAATGTGACATGCATTCTGAAACACTAAACATAATAATTATAAGAATTATTGACAGTCTTGATAGATGTAATTCAGGGAAGTTATTTGGAAATGGGAACCCGGAGAAGGGTATCATTCGTCTCCAAACAATATAAAAAGTTTATTTCCGACAAAGTCCTGGGGAATATGTATATATCTTGAACACGCTTAACATCTATCGACTATATGTAGAAAATCGTTAAACCTAAAGATAATATAAGTGTTGTGCCACAATTATCTTCGTTACGTTTTATAAAATATATTGTCATAGTATTTTAATAAAATATACTACGTGATATTATATTAATAGATAATTTTCTTACAATTATATCTAATATTCTATTATTGAAAATAGTCTTATTTATTGTATGACTTGCTATAGGATTGAGAAAAGCTGATGTCTATTTAGGATCCTAATCTTTGCTACTCCATAGTGTCCCATAGTGCATATATTAGTCATTGCACGAATTAATTATGTTCATACATTTTACTTGTAAGTATTCAGTATAATCTCTTCCTGATCAATATCATCAGATACTTTCTAATGATCTTTAATAAAAATAAGAATACAATAAATTTGATAAATTAGTGATATGGGGGTTGAGTAGAATCGCTATTCGAATGAAATGTAGCCATGTATGTCCGATATTTATTCAATGAATTACGTACCTAATTATGATGTGATGTTAGATTTTTAATTGGTTAGGAAGAAATTGGTTAATGATATTTTACATCCGCTATCACATCTGATTACACTCCGATTCTAATTTTTTTTACAATCTGCCCTAAATATACGACAAATTTATACTATGTAACACCTTACGCCTGTAAATCATGCAAAAAAAATTGTTTTAATAAAAAAAGACATGCCGTCATAATGATCGAATTAAAATTAAAAGGTTATTTCCATTGTGATATGAGGTGTTATTCACTATTAAACGACATTTGATTTGAATTCTTAAATATACACATTTTTCTGATAATCCTTACAAAACATAAACTTGCATTTCGATTTTTTGTATAAATATCGATCCGTCAGTCCTCCCAATTTGCTTTCTTAACTAACTCTTTCTTAACTAATAACAATATATCGTTCAATTTCATAATTGTTCAAAAATATTATAATAATGACATAATAAGTATATTGTTGTTATTAAAACTAAAATAACATGGGAAGATTATTTTTCTTACTTTGATAACAAATTATATAATAATAATACTTACATTAATAAATTGATAACTATATGACGTTATATATTGTGTATGTTTCACATTCCTGTTCGAGAGTTATAGGTATTGTTATTTGTCATTTTATTCTAGATAATATGTAAGTATAATTCATGAATTGTTAACGTACGATAGGTACAATATAGTCTTTCATTTGTCTTAGATTGTTATTGGTAGGTATTTTAATTCATTTTGCTATCGATATTGAATTAATTTGTTGTGATTTTAGAGTTATAACTATAATCATTAAATGTGGATGTTATGTGACCGGTGTAATCAACTTAGCGCGTAGGAGTTGTAGCGTCTAAAGCAATCCAATCCCTTTGCAACAAATTTTAATAGAACAGATATGACCCCCAATCATCAAATTGATATTTTTATGATTAACGGCTCATGACTGTACCTACATACTCATAATATTTAGATGCTATTTCGTTTAGTAATTTATATAAAACCCTAAGCATTTTATCTACCTAGTTAGTATATTGACTACTTACTCAAGATCAATGGTAAAGAAAAAGACATGTGACCTTATGTCCAGAAAAACGGATTGTTTCCGAACTAACTGATGATCGTCCGACATAACATAACCGAATACTAACAGGAAAGAATTGTAACATAAAATTTAAGAGTAGAGAAAAAAGAAAATGGACGTAATAAGGGAAAGGCATCCCGGAAATTATATTTCATAGCTTTGTATCGCGATCTTAACGTGTTCTTAAACCAATTTGGAATTATTTCGAATATTGAATATCGAAATTTGTTGCACTGGGAATTGGTGAAGCATAGGCCTAATCTACAACGGTAGTTGATGTTAATTTACTCATTACTATTATTATTGGCGTAGTTTCAGAGGAATGATTGTTATAGTGCGCTGATCTGTTATTCAAGGATCTGGTTATCATAACATAGCTTTGATTATAACCTTTAAAGTATTGATGCTATTCAATGTTATTTATGAAAAAAACCTGTGGTAATAGTAAATACCTTATCTGGTATAATAGCGATGGCTTAGGATAGCCAAATGAAAAAAAAACATGCCGTTACTTAGCACAAGACCCAGTTGCTGTGGTGCAAATGGATCGATGTGCTTGTTGAGGCATGTTGGGGTCAATAGGTAGATTGATGGATTGTTTCATATGCTCACATTGTCATAAATTGGGCAAAAAAAGTTTCACATGACAGAGATGATTGTCAACGTCTCTATGATTCTCATATGGTCCTGCGTCGTGATATAGGTCTTCTGCATTATGCCTTAGTCTTGTTTAGGTACCTATGAAGAGTACAGTACGTATACCTACTGTACTGTTGTACACTTGTAATATAATAATAATAATAATATCCACACGCCTTCCCACAAGGGTCCCTGAAGGGGTAGGCAGAGGTGTATAGGTAATACCCACACACCCACTTGTACACTTGTACATACAGTACCTATATAGGTATATTGGCTTGTTAAATGGGAATTGAATCAAAACTTGCTATATTGAGTACCTAAGACGTGTTGTTCTTTGTCACTTTGTCTTTGTTGTATAGGGATTATGAAGTCATGAGATTGTGAGAATAGAAACAAAAAATCATTGTATTGTATATAAGTAAGGTATCACATTTAAATGAGAAAACTTCCTTCGACATACGTCATCTTACTTGAAGACAGCAATGGCTCGTTGGTTGTAAAGCAACCAACATGTTGTGTGCCTTGGAGAGCAAATTAAGCCAGTTCTCAATTGCGTTTTGACCACAGTCATAACAGGCAACCGTCCGTCAAGTAGGAACTTAGAACGGGTTGCGAGGTCAAATAGCTGTCGCTTAATTTTAAGATCAATTAGCCCACTACGTGCAGATCGAGTACCAACATAATTCAACAGGTTTTAGGGTGACTTATGGCAAATATAACCAACGCCCTAAAGTGTTTCTAAGTTGTTTATCCTGATCCACCATCCACAATGATCATATTTGTATTTACCATTGACGAAACAGATATACAAAGCAAAAGTGTGTGCAAGAAGAGGCAGAGGAAGGCCACGTTCCAACTACCTGGATCAAATAGATCGGACTCTGAAGGACGGGAACGTTAAGAGTACTCGAAACCGACGAGCATGTATGAAGAGACTGATGAATGTGGACGAAGCGAAAGAGGTATGTAAGTCTAGAGAGAACTGGCGCTCTATACTCTCTGCCTACCTACCCCGTTAGGGACTTGGTGTGATGAAATGTATGTATGTATTTACCATACATAAATGCATACTGTTTACCATCATAATCTTGTCCTCACATATTCTGCCAAGTTTGATATTATATACTTACCATGGCTTGAATGTGTGAAATTATATTTGTCGTAACGGGATTGATAATTTTTTTGTCTCCTCGTTTGAATCATGTTTAAATTACATACATACCTACACAAAGATACCTAGTGCCTATAATTTGAAACACTATCAAGATTTCGAAAACCATCTTCTTAGTGATTATAGAGATGTAATTATTGTCGGTATTACGACTTTATTAGTTTATATTGTAACCTCCAACCTCGTGTGGCTTCACGCGACACGAGGTCGTTTTGTCTTTACCTAATCTCCTTGTAACTAAATTTAGACGTGTTATAAAGCTGAAGCCCTGGCGCGTCGAAGAGGATGAACATGATCTTGTTTATAATCAAAGTGTTATAACGCAGTAGATACATAAATAGCCTCCTGACGTAGGTGTCTCAAAACACATACCATATGAATGTTTGTTGCTTTTACCCAGTTTAATGCTTCACTGTTAGCATTTACGATCATATTATAGTTGCATTAGTTAAAATACCTATGTACCAAAAATTAAAAAAAATATATATATATGAACATTTGGGTAAAATAAATGTTTTGTCAAGAACTTTTACGAGCTGGATAACGTGAATCGCCTCAAAAATAAATATCAAGTATCTTATTTCTGCCACTCACACCATTAACATGGTCAATAGCTTTATAGAATCGCAATGAGGTATTGAGTACAGGTTTGAAACCTAACGGCACAACTAGGCTACATAAGTAGGTGTGTCCCATTAAGCCGAGTAAAGATAAGGTTTCATTGGATGAACACGCTAATCTTAGTCCGTTTAAGCTTGGCACTGGATATTCAGATAAATGAGTTAGGTTGTATAATATATACACTACTAATGCGGGTAAAATAGCGATTTTAAAATGTTCCTACATTGAAGGTTTGTAAGTACTTCTAATCCTGTGTTCAAGACGGCTAATATTCATTTAGGTATAATTATCTGAGTCCATTAAAATTGCCACAAGATAGTTACGCGTCACAAACGATTTTCGTCGGTCTGAAATCGATATTGCTATAAAATATAAATCTCACCTTAGACGTATGAGCAATTACTATAATAATTCCGTAATGTCATTCCTCAATGTATACATTAAGTACACATCTCTAGTTATGTGCTAATTTCTACTGCTAATATGATAGTTTAGTTAGTTGGTTAGCAGGAAAAATGTTGAAATCATCCAGTAATAAAAAATATGTACGTACAGACCAGAAACGGGCATCCGATATTTAAAATAAAATGATCACGACACCTCGACATTTGTTTGTGCCCAAATTCTATTGATTACAAATTTACTTCAGTATTTTATCACCACAATAATTCATTGCTTTTTTCCTTTAGTATAAGTACAATTGTAGTTTAATATTTAAATCAATCTCATATTCTTAAGTTTATTTACATAATCGTAGGCGTTGGTGTGTATCCCTTGTAACCTATTTAACGTACTTAACACGGGCAGGTATTCAAATTAGCTATAATTTATGTACCTATGTTATAGTACCTACTATAAAATGTTAAATTGTCTTCTAAGTGCTGTGCTAGCTTCCAATTCTTTGGTATTTATTTAATGTACGTATTGTGTGTGCGAAAATAAATTATTGTTGTTGGCAATGTGAGTTATTTTTCTTAAAAATAAAAGGTAAAGGTTTGAAAAAAATATGTAGGCACTGGTCTTATAATGAGGACCAATTTTAAAAGTGTAATACAACTTAGTACCTATAATACATCTACAAGACCATGTACACCATGAGGCTGTGGAGTAGGCCGAGGAATTAAGAGAGCCACTGTAACTGTACTTATTGAAATGAATAAGTATACATTAAATAAATAGCCCCCAAATATCATTTACCCCCATTATAGTGCCACTTTCTGGCGTGTTATGTTTCGTATGTCTCGTAAAAAACTACATAAATAGTAAAAAATATATATTAGAAAATTTTATTTACAATTCACAGCTGCAAAATACTTAAAAAGTAAATTATACAAAGGAGACAAAAAAATCCACGAATTTAATAATGTATTAGTATAAATAGATAATGTGAATATAATAATAATATAAATATAATATATCCTCACGCCTTCCCACAAGGGTCCCTGAAGGGGTAGGCAGAGGTGTATAGGTAATACCCAGACACCCACTATCCGCCAGAGGTATATTTTATATTGGCACCTGCCAACGTGACAGATGGCGAGTCCATCGCCGTTACTCAAGCACGCCTATACATACGCCTTTTGAATTTCTTCTCAGACGTATGCAGGTTTCCTCTCGATGTTTTCCTTCACCGTAAAGCTCGTTGTGTGACTAATCACTGTACTTAAGTTCAGAAAAACTCATTGGTACAGTCGGGATTCGAACATGCGACCTTTGCGTCGCAGGCAACTGCTCGAACCACTCGGCCACCACGGCTATGTGAATATATGTACTTAATTAAAAATAATGATAATACTTATATCCCTCTGTTTTTGCAAAACCGTTTTAAAATAATAGTAATTATGTACTCAAGGTTGGGCTTTTGTTATGTGTTGGTTAATATATTCTATCAGCTAGTTATTAAGTATAATGCATTTTTTTACTTAAATATAACGAAACGTGAGAAAAACGAATATCTATACCTACTGTTTGAATAAAATTTTATTAAATGAAAACAATTTTAAATATATACTAATTAGTAACAATACTTCGCAGCACATTAAGTGCTGTAAAATAAACAAACGGTTTTTTACAATCTAAACAGTACTGTTAAACCAACTAGGAAATTAATATTTCATCACACATATTACGAACATTTTACCACTACACGTCCACTAGCTACCTACTAACTTATTATATTCGTCACTGACGTGACGTCGGAACGTCAATTTAAACAATCAATTCTAATACATAATGTTGAAACAAACAGGAAATTTATACAAACTAATACTGAACTGTTATGAAAATAAACAAAAATATTTTTTTACTGTATCAGCTATATTTAAAAAGACTAAATAAAACCTTTCTAGTGCAACAAGTTCAATTGTACTTTTAGATAGCTAGATAAAGATAATGCCGTAATGAGAAGTGTAAAATAAAGCAGTTATATACATCCGATAACAATCTGCGGCCAATTGGAAATAGATTTTTATTTATGACGCCCAGCTAAACGAAACACACCAAAGCAGATGGGTTTTCATAGCATTAAATTATGAACTTAGTGCGAATAGATGTAGGTTTTAATATAGCTTTTTTAATCATTGGTGGGACTGGTGCCATTGCCTAGTTCATTGTTTATACAATTATAATGCTTTGATTAAAAAAATATTAGTCAATAAAGCAAGTAATAAAAAAAATAAAAATAATCGAAAACAAATGAACGACATTTCAATTGAGATCTTATTGTACTTTTACATTCCATATTTAAAAATCACTGTAAATGACACATTTCCTAATTAATATTTCTTAAAATTCGAATAGGTATATAATAACTGTATACATGTATACAAAACGTATTAGTGTTACTTCCATTAGTTCACAAGATTTATCGTTAAAATCTTCATAACCATTAAAACTTGTGTTAAAATCGTCAAATTACAATGACGACGGCAACAGTTTAACAATTGATTCGAACTTTCTAGTGTCCTCCGAATTACAAACAATATGGAATGCCATAGATTAAGTATTCAGATTGACGATATACAGTCAATACGATTAATACTTATATACATATATTACGTTATACTAACAATTACAAACACATTTATAAAACACGTGACAAAGACTTTAGAATTATGGTTTTAAATTGGTCATATTCTGTTAGTGGGTAGGTATACTAAACCACAACAATTAGTTGAGGTTTAATCGGATAGTTTCCTTAAGCGAAGCCAAAATATACAGTTAAATTAAATATATATCAACATATCTTCTTCATATCTTAAAGCTTAAGCTATTAAGTAATAACAAAAACGTGTAATTCATCCGACTAATAGTAGTAATATTTCCCGAATACTCGTTGTAGTAACGAATATGTGTTGGATATTTTCTCACGTAAGCAGATTGTTAGGGAATCATAATAATAGTTACTTCCAAGCCTTGGCACATTTTAGACATCATAATTATTATATTTAGGGAATTAGTTCACATTTCGTTGTATGTAAACATTGTTCGAGTGAAAGCTTATCTATCGAATTATAGAATACGTTTAAAATTACGTATGTAACTAAATTTTGTTCAGATCTTCGATTTACGAAAAAAAAAACTCGCTAGTAATATTTTGTGCTGTCGATAATACCTTACTAACGAACACTAGGGACTATCGTCGATTTACAGATACGTCGAAAAGGTTGAAAAATTCATAAATACCTAATTTAAACCTAGTCACAGTAGTAGTACTCCCATACTGGGGAAATGGAACGCGACTAATATCTATAATTCCTTCAGATAACTTTAAATTCTCATATATTTTGAGCACGTATGACCACCATTGGCCCGAAGCTCGTTTAAGTTCGAATAACTTATTTTTTATTCGTTATCGAATAAAGAATCATGGAACATATTTCGCCTCCTTTAATTCCACTATAAAGAGGGCTTGGGCAGCCACAATCCTATTTGTAATAAAAGCGATTGTCGCCATTGACAAACATGTCAACGGTCTTAAAGTTGCCAAAGAAGTTAATGGCACTCCTGATAGCAAGTAATGCCCTCGTTGCAAGTAGTTCCAATACTTGTCGAGAGATCGCGCTATTTTTGATTACGTTGAAAAACAACAAAAGTTTTCAATTCGACTGTAGTATATTCTTTGTACTACTTTGTATTACCTCCATCCTTTCCCAACCGATTTTTTTAATATTTTACGTGTTTGTTCGAATATTATTAGTGTATATTTGTGTTAAGTTGCTATGAGAAGGCAAGTCCGTTGGTGTGGTCTGCTCGCGTGAAGATAACTTCCTCGTCATCAGCATTGATGCTCTCGGCCGCGGTGAGCGCCACAGTGTCGCTGTGCACGACGTGAGGGGACTCGTTGAACTCGTCCAGCTCTTCAACGCCCGCTACCCAAAAAAAAGTATAAAAATAATATTGAGCTGCTGGGGCAGTGTTTTTAGATTCAACCCCCAATTGAGCATGGTGATTTGTCACACTGCAAGCTTTATGGTGAATGGCAACACCGTGAACAAAGCTAGCAATTCAAAGAAGTCTAAAGGCGTGCCAGAGACACAGGCCATCTGCGGCTCTAGGCAATATCTATAATTTTATATGGCAATAACATAGTTTGTGGAAATGATTTTAATGTCATAACTACATACACCGGATAGCGTGAACGCTAATATAATTTCATAGAATTGGATTATGTCGCCGCTGTCACGTTGACATCTGCTTCTTGAAGACGAATTTGCTTTAATGCGTCAATTTATCAACTTTTTATCACTTAAATCATATGTGGCCTATGTTTAAATGTACTGTAAATGTATAAGGAATTTTACCTGTATAATCAGAGGGCGCTAGAAGCAGGTACTGCTCAGACCGAGTGGGCCACAGCAGGTGCGCCATTATACAGAACGCGAGGCAGTCCGCCGAGTACGTTATACCTGGAAAAACGATATGTAGACACACAAATATGTCTCAGACGAAATAGGATGTTATATAACTCTTCTGCCTGCACAATCAATTGGGAAGGCATAGATAGATAGTATAAAAGAAAATAAGTATTAATTATTATAAAGAGCATATACAAACACTTCTTTAGTTTTTCTTTCTTCTTAGTCTTTCGCTTCGTCCACTTTCATTATTCTCTTCATCCATGTTCTTCGTTTTTGGGTACTCTTGACCTGGCCTTTTTCCAAGACGCCCCTAATTTGGTCTAAAAACGTCCGCCTAGGTCTACCCCTTCCAACACTTTCATTCTATTATACTACTACATACTAGTATAGACTATCACTATAATTTGTCTCACTGCTGAGCAAAAGGGTCTTACCCAACAAAAACTTGAACCGCCACAGCGGGCTGATCTGCAGGGCGATGAGCGCAGTGATGGGCAGGTACACGAGCCACACGAGGCTGGAGGCGCCGAAGTGCAGGAGGAAGTTGAGCTTCGCCAGGTTGTGCTCGTAGCGCATGGTGTGCCGTAGCTCCAGCACGAACCACGCCACCAGCAGCACGCGCAGCGCCAGCACCAGCCACCCCGGCCACGTCTGGTACTCGTCGATTTCCTCGATTATATCCACCTCCGTCTACAATTCATTCACACTCCCTTCATCTTGCCATCTATCGTGACTTATGTTCGTTAGAAGAATTTATGATACTTAAATATATATGTATACATGTGTATTCAATGGCGTAGGTAAGTGGAGTAGTAAAGTAATGCAATGACGAAAAATAAACTAGGGCCCAGACTAAACTATGTAAAATTATTTGTTCCGTATTTGTCTTAATCAAGATTCGTCCGAGTGGCCCCCTGAGCTTGGTCTCAGGGACACTGACCTGTCAAGCCCTCCGGTAGCTACGCCACTGATTGTATTCTAATAATTGCTGAGAGTTTCCGCAATATGACATGAACCTTGGAACAATCCACACAAATTAAACTTAGCTCCAAACTAAGCAAAGCTTACTACTATGTAAGTACTATGGAATCTTTGTCACCAGTATATTTATTTTTACATATTAATATAAATATATAAGACAATAATTATTGCCCAATCAACTCGCCATCTGCCACGTTGGCACCTAAAATATCTCCGGCGAGAAGTGGGTGCTACCAATTCACATCTGACGACCCCTGCCCTCGTAGGAAGGCGTGAAGATATACATATAGAAAAACCAAAACTAAGGTACACCTACTCGTGCCTATCACGTATCCGTTCAAAGCAAGTATCGCACCCGCGACCTTAAGTTTCGCAGTCAGGAGTCAGAGCACGTAAGGCGTCAGCACAACTCCAGCTTTCACCATTTGATGTAATATCCGATAAATAAATCAGAAATGTACATGTATAAAGCACACGCCTCCTTGCTCTGGACCGCACGAGTCGAGAGTCTCCTCTCATTAATAATCACCATAATTACTTCTCAATGTCACCATACCCAACGTACACAGTTAAAGAGAAGCAATTCAGTTCTCACATTTTGTAAAAATTATATTGGGTAGAGGCGGTCGGTTTAAGATTACACTATCTTTTCCTATATAAATCATCACAGCTCTTCACGTTCCACTGCACAAGTATTTACCGACTGATTAAATGTATTGAAAGTATACCGATATGATCTTATCTTGTTAAGATATTTTCATACTAACCGTGTTCCAAACATAAAGCAATATGTGCACGATTCCATACGCGAGCCACACGCCGAAAACGAGCGGTTTGTATGTAAGCTCTAGCCGCGTGACTGCCCAACCTTTTGCCAGCAATAGAAGTAGCAACATGAACAATGTCTGTGAACATAGCAATATTACTGTTACACGACGCTTCCGACGACACTTCCTTTGTGAAATCATGACTGAAACTGACATGAAATTGTGAAACTGATGAACATACGCTAGCATAACGCTCTCTTTTGCTATGATGTAGTCGCGAAAAAATTGTAGTAATTTTGTCATATCTATCTTCGTAGTAAATAACAAGGTCAGCTAGCTATAAAATGTATCAAACGTGTAGTGTGACTATTAATATTTCGAATATTGAGACTTATAACAATAAAAAAAAATCTATGTTAGAGTATGAGGTGATAGTAATAGCTCTGGGATACAGAAAAGAAAGCCAGTTAGTTAGTTATCTTGCCTCACTTCACTGGTCGATGAACATTACCTAAATCTGGTGTCAAGTTTAATAGACTGTCACCTCCACCAAAGATAAATCTTAAGAGTTCTAAAACTCAAAATAGGTATAGCAACATCATTTGCAACATTATATTTGCCTAGGACACAATAAATTTATGGACCGATGGTTGCATGAAAGAGGACTTAAGTGTAGAGTGAAATGACGCTCTACATTCTCTGCCTGCCCGCAAGGAAGTTGGCAAGATGATATATATGTATGCATGTAAACATACTTACCCTGCTCATGATATCGAGGATATCACCAGCAGCTGCCAAGCCTGCAAAGCCCACTCCATCAATAGCAAACTTAACAGTGTGTAAGACATTAAAACATAGGGCAATGAACTCCAGCACAAGACTGAAGGTGAACAGCTTTGTAACAGGATGTTTTTGTATTCTGAAAACATACAATATTTTATTTACAAATGTGTTGGAGAATCAATATAATCAATATTACTATATGTGTATAATGTACATATAAACTTATAAAATATGCAATATTTTCTATAAACATATAGATCTTATTCTAATATTATAAAATGTGAAAGTTATGTGAGGATATTCCTTATACAATCAAGCCAGATGGGCTAAACGGAATTGGATGAAATATTGCACAAACAGATTAACTAGCTGGAGGATATGCTATATTCCAAAAACAAAATCTATAAATGAAATAAAATTTTATTAATTAATATCAACCTACTTATGCGGCTATTGATTGCATCACTTGCAATGTTTTACACAACAAACAAATTACAATAATGGTAAGTAGGTAATAATAGCAAACATGATGCCACTTGTGTCCACAAGGTATTGTAATGTCCAATTAAATATTTAAAAAAATAAACAGTTAATACTTTTAGTAAGAGTGGCTGCTGACTGTGGTTTAAATGAACTCCTTAAAGAGAAAATAAATGATCATCTGTTATGTTGACACCCAAAAAATTATTGTGCGAAAAGTGCATGCACACCTTTGTTTTCGCTTTCAGAACCTTTGTGGGAAGTTCGAAGTAATATTTAGGTTCAGTTGAGGATTGTTTGTGTTTAAAATGTGATTATTATTAAAAAATATATATATTCACCTGACAGCATATATCTGAACTGGCAATAATATAATGTAGCAGAGCCAAAACACAAGATACAATTCCAATGTATTCTGTCTATCAAATGAGAACTGATAGAGCAGTGTGTTATAGAGGGACAAGTTGGGACTTCCATTCACCAGCCAGAAGTCATATTGGATTGTCTGTGGTACATTTGAGAGTGTCTTGTTATCCTTTGACAATCCTGAGTAATGGTGCCAAGTACATGTCTCCTCATTTAGGTAGCATGCCACCATTGAAACATACCAAAACCTGCACAAAACAAACAATAAAGTTAACAAAGCTACAATAAAGAGTTATAAAATTTTCAACAGCTGTATTTGGTTATCTTAAGAGTACTTAAAAGTGGCTAGTATGTATGAAAAACTGATTAATATGGATAGGGTGTAGGATGTTTGTAAGTGTTGCTCTAGACTCCCTCTGCTTCAACATACCTAGCCCCTTATAGTGGCATGTTGATATTTAAGCACCAACAAGAGAAATACTATTAAAAAAGACTATGACTTGACTACTGAGAACATCCCAGATTTATTTTTAGTCGTAGTAGGAATTGATTGTAATACCTACTTAGTAAACTAATAAATTCTCTCTTCTTATGCCTAATTTCTTTACAAATGTAAATGACATAGTATATTGATTTAAAAAATACTCAAGGAAAATTATTGGCATACAATTTTCATTCACAAGTGTGAGTAGCAAGCAAATGTAAAGAAA
>JACCPG010009826.1:0-34468 GCA_016069955.1 Drepana arcuata | reverse complement strand
AAAAATATAGCTTTTTTATTTCTTTGTGATTCATTTATTTTCTTAGAGAAATATGCTACCGGTTTTTCTTCTCCATTATGTTGAATTTGTTTCAAAACTGCTCCTATTCCTATGGCACTGGCATCTGTATAGATACATATTGGTGCTTGTGGATCATAAATGGCTAGTATTGGTTTGGAACATAGATAATCTTTAACTTTCCGGAATGCATCCTCACACTGTTCTGTCCAATTAAATCTTTGATCTTTTCTCAGCAATTTATGTAAAGGTTCAAGAACCATTGAGACATTTGGGATATATTTCCCATAAAAATTGATTTTTCCTAAAAATTGACGTATTTGTTTTCTATTTTGAGGAGCAGGGAAATCTTTAATTGATTTCAAATTGTCTTTTAGAGGTGTAATCGTATTCTTTTGTAATATATGACCTAAATATTTAACAGAATCACTTGCAAACTTACATTTTGTTAATTTTAGCCTGAAACCTTCTTCTTGAATGGCATCCAGCAATTTTTTTAAGTGAATGATATGTTCATCAAATGTCTTAGAGAAGATCAGTATATCATCAATGAAGTTCACTGCAAATCCTGTCAGACCATTTTTCCTTATAATATTTCCCAAAATCCGGTGAAATATGGCTGGTGATGTCTTAAGGCCGAATGGTAAACAGGTCCATTGGTAATGACCTTCTTGAGTTACAAAACCAGTCTTGTATCTGTCTGTTATTTTTAAAGGGATGGACCAAAAAGCTGAATTTATATCTAGAGTGGTAAAATAATTACAGTTTATTGTTTTTGTTATTAAGTCTTCTATGAGAGGAAATGGTTGTGATTGAGGTATAATTATTTTATTTAAATCTCTGAAGTCTATGCATAATCTACTTTTTTTTCCTTCGTCCCTTTTAAAAGCTAAGGTAACAGGTGCCGCAAACGGACTGTAAGATTCCTCGATCAATTCATTTTTTAAAAGTTGTGAGATTTTATTTTCTATCTCTATCTTGTCTTGGACTGAACATCTATATGGCCTTTTATAACAGTATTTTTCAACTTGCAAATCTATACAGGCTTCATACTTCTTGACTTTTCCAGTATCATATTTATTTTTAGCAAAAACTCCCGTGTAGTTATCCAATAATATGTTTACTTGTTTTCTTTGATCACTATCTAAGTATTCTGTATCTATATTAAATTTGTTTGTATCTATACCTTCATTAAAGTTTACTGCATATTCTTTTTCTTCTATATTTATTTCCATATTTTCAATCTCTTGATCTTCAAGTATATTTTTACTACTTATTCTAAAACTGTCCGTTTTTTGTATTTGGATATTTAAATTCTCATCATGAGTCAACCCAAATTTATGTATTGAATCTAATCCTAGTATTAGATCATACTCAAAATTAACGTTTTCAAAGATAAATGCATTAATTTTTTTTTCATATGCAATAATTCCGCATCCAGTGTAATTAGCCCTTTAGTTTTACCCCCTCCACTTATTGTTTTTATTGTGTTATGACAATAATTAGGCTTCATATTCGTCACCTGAACTAGTTTTGAATTTATTAATGTTATTCGTGACCCAGGGTCATACAGCCCCTTGACTTCTAATGTATTATTTAACATCACCGTAATCTCAATTAGTGGAGGGAATTTTAGTTTTTGGGATCTTCATTACTCAGTTCTACTTTTAATACTGAATTAGAATTAAAATCTTTATCATCGGTTGATTTTTTTTCATAGTTATACCAGCAAACATTTTCTGGATGAAATCTATTTAATTTTCCTTTATTCTCACACATCCTGCAAGATTTCTTTTCATATTGCTTTGTTTCTTGTTTGTTGTATTTATATCCTGTGCTTAAGTTTTTCTTTGTGTCGTTTTTCCTTGTTAAACTTTCTAGTCCTCTTATGCAGTTAAATAAGTCATTTACTTCTTTAAGGCTTTCTCTGTCTATTCTATCCATTATGAAGTTTGGTAAACCGGTGGCAATCAAATAAATCAGGGTTTGTGTATCTATTAATCTGTTTTTTTCAAGTAACAGCCTCTCTTTTTTAAGAGCATATTCTAACATTGATCCTTGTATATATTTAAAATTCATAGCATACCTGATTGGTGACCAACCCTTATCAGCAAATGTTTCACTTAAACTTTTCTTCCATACAGACCAATCTGAATCTATAGTATGTTTAATAATCATTGAGGTGTACCAATCTATACAAGTATCTTCCAATAGTAACCTTAGAAATTCTACTTTTTGTAAATCTGTATCTATTTGTAAACGTGCACATTCACTTTCAAAGGTATATAACCATTGTTTAACATTTGTTGTATTTCTTGAGAACTTCTCTATTGAAAATTCTGCTACCAATCTCGTCTTATTGTCTGTCTTTTTTGACAATGTTGGTTCTGCCGATGACGACTCCTGACTTTGTTCTAATTTTTCAAGTAAAAACCCATCAAATTGTAAGTTTTCATCATCTAAATATGTAGATTTCATTTCCTTAGTTAATGTTATCCAAACTTGTCTCTTATCATGCCTTTTCTGGAGAGATTTTTTTATTTTGTCAAATATATCATGCTTTATTATTTCTTTGTGTAAATGCACTGATTGATACTCTCTAGGCACAATGAAAGTTTGGTTTTGTGTATCCGTAATGGAGGTTATGGCATAAATATTTGTCTTATTATCATCCGGTTTGGCTTTTACAATAAATTCAAATCTTAATTTCTCCATTGTATAGGTTAACAATTACCTTACTCTTTTTTCCACATGTATATGAATTGTTGATTTAATAATTGTAAAGCATGGACATTTAATTGTTGATTTATAAGATCTTTTATGTTTAAGCAAAAACACAATGTGATTTATCCTAAAACAGAAAATCAACAATTAAATGTCCATGCTTTACAATTATTACTATTTTACATTTTATTAAACATTTATATTCTAACGAAAAAACACAATAGTCTTAAAATAGAAGAACTGACACATATTCAAATATGTCATGTCAGTAAGCACAAAGGTTTCATATTTATCTCAGCTTCATTTTTACGCTTCAGCGTATTGTGTTGGCATGTAAAAAGCAAAATAAATATTACTGGACACTTAATTTATTCGCCAGCAACATTTGGTTGGACGCGCTCATCTCGGCAACCAATATCTCGACTTGTTAATACATAAAAGAATACATACAGTCGAACATAGAACCTCAGAGGTGACTAATGACTAATGAATAAAAAAGAGATGGCTTATATCAATTAATAATAGACTGATGAATGTGGACGAAGCGAAAGAGGTATGTAAGTCTAGAGAGAACTGGCGCTCTATACTCTCTGCCTACCCCGTTAGGGACTTGGCGTGATGATATGTATGTATGTATGTATTAATACCCTCATGCCTTCCCATAAGGGTCCCCCAAGAGGTAGGCAGAGGTGTATAGGTAGTACCAACATACCAACATTCTGTCAGAGATATATTTTAGCTGCCAACGTGATAAATGGTAAATCCGCCGCCGTTACTCAAGCACGACTATACATACGCCTTTGAATTGCTTCTCAAACGTATGCAGGTTTCCTCTTGATATTTTCGTTCACCGTATAGCTCGTGGTGTGACTAAGCACTCTAATTAAGTTCAGACAAACTCATTGGTACAGTCGGGATTCGAACCTGCATTGTGTGGCAGGCCTACTCGAACCACTCGGCCACCACGTCTTCTCATTAATTTAATATACTACAGTAAATATTATATTTAACATAGTTATATATCTTTTCGTCTACCAGAAATGGCTGGAAACACAACCTCTTTTCGCCGGAGATATATTAATGTCCCAACGTCATACGTTAACGTCAACGTCATCGCCGTCTCTCAAGCACGACTCTATACATATGTACGTCGTTGAATTTCTCTCTGACGTATGCAGGTTTCCTCTCGACATTTTCCTTCACCGTAAAGCTCGTGGTGAGATTTAATCACTGCACACTGCATGAATAAGCTTAGAAAACTCATTGGTGAAATCAAACTTAAAATCTTAAGCGTTGCAAGCGACTCTACCACTCTCTTTATTTCCAAATTAGACTTTAAAAACTCAAGCTTAATTTGAACTCATGTAGAAAGTGGGTATGGAACAACCCGTTGATTATATACAATCTCTAAAATAAAGCCTAGAACGTTGGTAAATATAGCCGTAGAACAGGACAAAATACTTTTACCTCATAAATGAAATAGATATTTTTTCCTTGTGCCGCTTTAAATAGCATGAATTACTAAAAATATATATAATTGAGTTAGTGTATGAGTTCGTGTATTCATAGCGTCCGTGGGACACATTATTATTACAGTAGAGTTTATCCTTGTTCAAATATTGTTACCAAAGCGAGTTTTAATATCGAAGATCGCAGATAACGTTGCTTCTGGGTAGTGTTGTAGGTACTCCCGAGTAAGGTTCCCAGAACTCTCCGTTGAATGGACGTGCTGGCATGTCTGGCATGGTGCTGGCGGTGGGACTACGAAAGAACTGTTATTGGTTATGTTAGCCTGGTACATCCCACGGGGCAAAGGCCTCCAGAATGTTCAAGTACTTGTGTCCATGGCTCGTACTAGCCAGTCTACAGGCGTGTTGGCCAGTCTACAGGCGTGTTGGCCAGTCTACAGGTGTGCTGGCCAGACTACGGAAATGTTGTCCAGTTCCTATCATCATCTTCTCTGTGTCATGTTTCAAATCTGTGGTGACTTTCGCCCATCGATCGCAGACATGCGGCAGACGTGACCGGCCTATTCCCAAATTAGTTTTTCGGCCTTATGAGCTACGTCAATAATTCTGGTATTGAACCGCAGCGTGCGATCTGAGGCTCTAGACATTTTCAGCGGAAAACACTTAACGTAGCTAATACCATTAGAATTAAATTATAGGTAAGCCTTAATTCACCTTGTGTATTGCGTTCCATTGCAAGCTAGTAAATTTTCGACTGGGCATTCATCAATGATCATATTTGACAGGACAATATTTTTTTCATCTATACTTAGTAACCAAAACACAAGAATAAAGGCATATATATATTAAAATCTTGTTTAGTACACAGACGAACATACTGTTCGTACCCACATATAACATTATTCCCGGAGAAGATTAATTACGACGGCCGTCTAGTGGTCAGAGCTCCTGACTGCGAAGCTTGAGGTCACGGGTTCAATTTCCGCTGAGGGCAGATGCTGAACACGAGAATTTTTACCTAAATCTTGGATGTTCTGTGTATTTATGTACATTTATATATCGTTGTCAGTAACCGAGGTAGCTTCCTCAATTTGGGACTACGTCAATTTGTGTGGTATGGTATTATGTATATATGTTTAAGTAATAGGTATTATGTTTATATCAAAAAGGCACTTAAAATATGTAATGTATAAAATATGTAAGAAGGAAATAATGTGCTACGAAGTCGCCAAAAGGAAACTTAGATGCTCAAAATTGCCAACAATGAGTTTAATGCTGTTGACAGCTGTGGACTTGACCCTCGATACCCTACACGTGATATCGAGATGGTGCTAAACGAGCCACTACAAGTTAGGCAGCGTGAAACGGGACCTAGGTCTAGGTCAAAATCAAATAATCCTACATATTTAAATATACATACATAAATATATATTTATATTATATAGGATATTTAGGTAGGTTAGTAGGTTTAATATTATGGCACTAGACCTAGTCAATGACAAGTGACAACATAGTAAAATTTGTGAATAATGAAAAAGCTATATATATACATATGAAGCAATATTAATATATATTATATAGTCTTAAGTAATATTTTATTGATATCGATTGTTCTGTACGTACATATGTATATCCTTTAGATACTACACTCCGTACTCAAAGAGCCGTGGTGGCCGAGTGGTTCGAGCAGTTGCCTGCGACGCAAAGGTCGCAAGTTCGAATCCCGACTGCACCAATGAGTTTTTCTGAACTTAAGTACAGTCACACCACGAGCTGAACGGTGAAGGAAAACATCGAGAGGAAACCTGCATACGTCTGAGAAGAAATTAAAAGGCGTATGTATAGTCGTGCTGGAGTACCGGCGATGGACTCGCCATCTGTCACGTTGGCACCTAATATAGCTCTGGCGGAAAGTGGGTGTGTGGGTATTACCTATACACCTCTGCCTACCCCTTCGGGGACCCTTGTGGGAAGGCGTGAGGATATATTATTACTACACTCCAAAAACGTTCATTCATAGAATGTAATATACGAAAAAATATTGGATCTTCTTCGAATATAGGTAATAATGTTTTTTATACGAAAAATGTATTCTATCTTCGCAGAGAGTAATCCATCACGTATTGATAATAACTTGATCCATCAACAGCCTTATGAGGAACTTGACCTTGCCACCTGTCCGACCGGAAGTGACGACAACGCCATTTATTACACGCTGCCGTGACATAATCATGTCAAGTACCTACTCTGTTACTGTGCCAAAGTTTACTTAAATATCTGTTTTTAAGTATTTAATTGTTACGAAGATAATACAATTAAATGTATTTCAGTTAGGTTGATGTATTGTTATTATATATTGAATAAAAATAATTGCTTACCTTTTTTTTGCAGCACAGGCTGCTCTTAAAACACGAAAAAAAAATTATTGGAGCACACACTAACAAACACAAACAATAAAATTAAAACTATTGGTCCATAAAAAAACAAGCCACGTTCGATTAGAAAGAACACCAATACAAATAAAATCGTTTAAAAATTAAATTTCGAACACTGGAAAGCTCGAGCCTCAACGTTCTAATTTCGTAAATCTCCCGCGGATTTCAGTCGCTATTTTCCTGCCTGACATTTTCGTAAGCGGGAGAAGAGTGGCGCGCGTTGTGGTAGCCGCTCAACTGCCGCTGACTATAATATTGTATGAGATCTGGGTATGTCGCGCCCGCAGGCGCGGTGCAACCCGTCCGAGATGAAATGGACTGGCGGCATTAATTGTGGCATCAAATAAACTACGTGCCAATATAAATGTTTAATTTGACGTCATTTCGGGGATTAAACATTATATGTGACGTTTCCCACGTAACGTTTGAATTTTTACTTTTCGTGAAGCAATACTTACAACTCTTAAGTCCAGCGGCTTCATGATATCTTCGTATTAATGTAATATATAGCCTCACGCCTTTCCACAAGGGTCCCCGAAGGGGTAGGCAGATGTGTATAGGTACCCACAAAACCACTTTCCGCGAGAAATATATTTTAGGTGCCAACGTGACAGATGGCGAGTCCATCGCCGTTACTCAAGTAGGACTATACATACGCCTTTGAATTGTTTCTCCGACTTATGCAGGTTTCCTCTCGATGTTTTCCTTCACCGTAAAGCTCGTGGTGTGACTAATCACTTTTCTTAAGTTCAGAAAAACTCATTGGTACAGTCGGGATTCGAACTTGCGTTCATTGTGCCGTAGGCAATTACTCTTGTAAGCTCACACACAAACTCAAAAGGAAAATATCGCGAGGAAGCCTGCATAAGTTTGAGAAGAAAAGACTATGTCTCTGTCAGATGATTCACCATCTCATTGGCGCCTAAATATCTGTCAGGCGAAGATAAGGTGTTGCGTTACACCTGCACCTCTTTGAGTTAGGTCAAGGCCTCGCCAATGAGGCCGAGCGCACATAATTTACACAAACCCATTCGAATATTTTAAGTACGATCCCTTAGACCTCTTTAACCCAAATTGGCTTTTTCGGGCAAGTTTTTTCGTTTAGAGAAATAAGAGCGATACTTCTCTCAAGACTAACAGACCTCTGTCACTTCATCCACATTCACCAGTCTATTCATACAAGCTTAAATATAATAATATATAAGTAAACGTCAAGAGTACTTGAAACCGACGGGCATGTATGAAGAGACTGATGAATGTGGACGAAGCGAAAAAGGTATGTATTTAAGTCTAGAGAGAACTGGCGCTCTTACTCTCTGCCTACCCCGTAAGGGCTTCGGCGTGATATGTAGTAAACATATAGCTATATATGGCTCTCTATGGAAGTCTGGGTTTGGGTTGGCAACTCGCAAGCGATACCTTTATTTCAAAGGCGAGGGTAACCGCTTACCATCAAGTGGACGTCATGCTTGTTTGCCACCTCGAATAATTTCACCGAAAATTGAGTGGCGATAAAAAGAGATGATAATTGAAATTCCGCCATTCATATGAGTCGCCTTGGACGCGCCGTTAGGACTTCCGTACAAGGATGTCAAGCAATTGTCCTACGTTTTTGGCGATCGTGTTTCAACAATAGGTGTGCACGCGACCTGTGGCACTTGATCGTTCTATTCAGACTTGCGTCTTCTAGCAAAGTAACTTGGCTGCAGTCGCACGATTTTCTAAAGTAATTTGGCTCCAATGGAGAAAAATCGCATAATGTTCACGTAAGAATTTTTTTTTTATTTACAATAACAACAATTAATAATATTTACAAAAAACAGTTGAAACTAACTACTTACAGATAAAATATTTGCCCCAAATCGGTATCCCGAGGCAACGTGCCAAGAAGACTAGCAGCATTGCCACGCTGGATAGCAATGCTGATTCTCTGAGCGAATTCATTGAGTACTATTGCTTTTTTGTGATCGATCATGTGTTTTTACGACAAAAGCTATAGTCTCACTTAATTTAATTTATTCCATCTATGGTCCCATAGGTCCATGCTACAACACGGTGTCCAACCACAAGCATTTTGAACATGGACAGATAAACTTCAGCGAAGCGCCGATGCAATGCAATCGCATTACAGCTGCTAAATAATTAACAAACTATCATTATTAAAAATGGGTTAAAATTATAACTAGCCTCAAAATGGAGGTTGAAGTTACTGTAACGGATTTTCGACAGAGAAAATTGTTTAACAACATTTTGTTTTCCTGAGTAACATTAGGAACAGCTCATTGGCTTCAAAGTTTAAATCCTGTACATGTTAGTTGAGTTTGTTTTATCTTTTAATTAATCTCATGATTACTACCAAGCTATACTTAGTTGTAAGTATGTTTGAAAGTTTCCGCTCCGGTGAACCGATTTCCGGAAATTGTTAAGAAAACCGACCTTCAGCAGATTTACTCAAGCTATTTTCGTTGAAACGATATTGCGTTGCTTTTATTAAGAAGAACGCAGTATCGTTTAATTTTCGTCATTTATGGAACTTGCGATTATTTACAGGTTCATATAAGAATAAAGGACTATATATACACAATATGTTATATATAAAATTATCGTGAATGAGGGCGTGATTGTAAAGATGAAGAAAGGCATGTAACGTTGGTTTGGACACATAAAAAGGATGAGTGAAGAAAGATTGACGAAACAGATATACAAAGCAAAAGTGTGTGCAAGAAGAGGCAGAGGACGGCTACGTTCCAACTACTACCTATACACCTCTGCCTACCCCTTCGGGGACCCTTGTGGGAAGGCGTGAGGATATATATTATTATTTTTTTATATACGCCTTTGAATTGCTCCTTTCGATATTTTCCTTCACCGTAAAGCTCGAGGTGTGGCTAATCACCGTACTTGAGTTCAGAAAACTCATTCGTACAGTCGGAATTCGAACTTGCAACCCATGTGTCAGGCAACTCGAACCACTCAGCCACTACGGCTCTTACATCCTTCTTCATTCCCTCTTATACATACAACATCCATTGTTAAAATGTTCCCTATAATCGCACGTGTGTATATTACTAGATTACCTTATGGTTGATTAAGGAAGTGCTTGATCAATTGTTATTGCGATAGTGAGACAATATACAAAATGTCGTGTGCTCAACACTAATAAACACGAAACTGACAAATTACCTCCGCCTTAATGTCTTTCCAAATAAAAACCTAGCTGTTTACTTAATAATAATAAACATCCCTCCCTCCCCATCCCCAGGCTAGGTAGAGTAGAGTGCTAAATCTCTCTAGACTTAAAGATCTTTTTTTGCAACATCCACATTGATCACATGCTTTTGTGTGTGTGATGTCCTTACATACATGCGAGTACGCTTTTACATTAAGACATTGTCGGAACGTGGTGACCTCTGAGACCTCTGCCTTGTCTTCCATTCTCGGCGTTATGTATGTATGTATGATATATATATGCAAATATATAGGAATAAATTATTTACAAATCAATACAAAATATAGAGCCGTGGTGGCCGAGTGGTTCGAGCAGTTGCCTGCGACGCAAAGGTCGCAAGTTCGAATCCCGACTGTACCAATGAGTTTCCAAAACTTAAGTACAGTGATTAGTCACACCACGAGCTTTACGGTGAAGGAAAACATCGAGAGGAAACCTGCATACGTCTGAGAAGAAATTCAAAAAGGCGTATGTATAGTCGTGCTTGAGTAACGGCGATAGACTCGCCATCTGTCACGTTGGCACCTAATATACCTCTGGCGGAAAGTGGGTGTGTGGGTATTACCTATACACCTCTGCCTACCCCTTCGGGGACCCTTGTGGGAAGGCGTGAGGATATATTATATTATATTATTATTACAAAATATATCTCCAGTGAGAATTATATTAAGGTACTACTTATATACGTTGTTTTACTGTAACTTAAACCAATGCAATGTGTAACGTTAAACCGGTTTGACCTAGATCTTTGCACTTTGACTTCTAAGCCACACCTTCTAGTTGAATGCAAAATAATTCATGAAACGTATTGTATCAAGTTTCTTCATTTTGTGTCGCGATCACCAACATGGAAAGTCCATTGGGCGTTGAGTGACTCTTTACGTGATCAGACTGAAAAAAAAGATGATTTAAATAAAGAGGTTTAGACAAAAACAGGACGTACTGCTTTTACTATGGAATTTGTGAGTAAAATATTGTACATTTACGATTTCACTTTGATGAAAAAAAAAGAAATCTTTCACGGTTTGGCGCGTTTAGTACTTTTGTCACGGGTTTTCGTATAGGTTATGATTTGGGTTGATATGTATAGTTTAATATTGTAAAAGCCGTGATTGCTGAGTGGTTCGAGACGTTGCCTGCGACACAAAGATCGCAACTCCTAATCCCGACTGCACTCAGTTTTTCTGAACTTAAGTACAGTGATTAGTCACACCATGGTTTGGAAAACATCGAGAGGAAACCTGCATACGTTTGAGAAGAAATTCAAAGTTGTATGTATACTCGTGCTTGGGTAACGGCGATAGACTCTGCCATCTGTCACGTTGGCACCTTAAATATAACTGGTGGAAAGTGGGTGTGTACCCTACCTATACACCTCTGCCTATCCCTTCAGGTACCTTTGTGGGAAGACGTGAGGATATAATATTGTATTATATTATCCTATTGGATATGAATATTTCGGTTTATTTGGCGGAATATTAATACTGCTATTATTTTAATAGTTTGTTCATCTTTTACGCAAATATTACTGAACGAAAGTGAATGACATTTGTCATTTAAAAAAAAATTTACTCGCTTTAATCGCGAAGCAATAAAATTTGTAGTTAATGCGGGTAAAAGCTAGTTATGTATAACGATGGATTAAAAACAAGCAAGCTTAATTACACGTATTATCAAGCGTGTATGTTTATGTTAAACGGTTGGAAATCAATGGATTCGCGACGTTCACATTAATTGAACATAATTGCCGATAAAGGAGGTAGTTGTATAATATGTAAATAGGGTGACTATGTCCCTATGTAAAACGTATTTTTTTTATAAATAATTATATAATATATCCTAACACCTTCTCACAAGGGTCCCCGAAGGGGTAGGGAGAGGTGTATAGGTAATACCCACACACCCACTTTCCGCCAGAGGTATATTAGGTGCCCACGTGACAGATGGCGAGTCCATCGCCTTTACTCAAGCACAAGTATACATACGCCGTTTGAATTTCTTCTCAGACGTATGCAGGTTTCCTCTCGATGTTTTCCTTCACCGTAAAGCTCATGGTATGACTAATCACTGTACTTAAGTTCAGAAAAACTCATTGGTACAGTCGGGATTCGAACTTGCGATCTTTGTGTCGCAGGCAACTGCTCGAACTACTCGGCCACCACGGCTCTATTTTTTTATAACCAAGGGCTAATCCGTATTTAATAATTCTGATGTACCATGACTATTTGCGTAGGCAAAGGTGTAACAATATCCACGTTTAGTTTGGGTTTAAGTTAATTAGTATTTTATATAAAACTACATTCATCCGGCATAGTAAGTAAGTAATGCAGAGTAACTTAAGTTTCTTCAACGCCATCTAGCGACGTCTTTTTTTTCTTTCGCGCCTCGATAGCTCACGGGCGTCCCCAGATCACCCGGTCAAAGTTTCGAAATGTATATGTTTTTTGTAACCTGTTTTTTTATTTTGGTTATAGCAAGATACTACAGGGTCTGAGGTCATAATATAAATAAATAAATAATAAATACCTTGGGACAATTTCACTCAAATTGACATAGAACCAAATAAAGCAAAGCTTGTGTTATGGTAACTAGACAACGATATATTTACTTATATAGATAGATATATACATAAATACATAGAACATGCAAGACTAAGGCACAAATACTCGTGTTCATCACACAAATATCTGCCCCAGTGGGATTCGAACCCGCGACCTCAAGTTTCGGAGTCAGGAGCTCTAACCACTAGACCAGACGGCCGTCATAAATGATTTTTCTATAGCTGTAGCCCGGCGTAGTACATCACTTATAGACGAGATTCTTGGTGCTACAGTGATGTTGAGTGTTCTGGTTTTCAGTGAACTTACCAGAAAAGCTCTTGTCATGGTTACTGGTTTCACTACTACATCCTTCTCTATAAACTTTCCTGGTAAACTATATACATCGTACACTTAGAGTTGCGAGCGACGTATGTTATAATTAACACGATTATACATTTAACATACACGACAATAAGCATATTTCATATTTAGTAACGACAGCAGAATACTCTTAGGTACAATAAAGTTAAATAAAGGTGTACAGTACAATCAGACAGCTTTAATGTGCGAATAGTTAATACAGTTTCATGTCCCCGAATTTTTAGCAGAGGTGTCAACACCCACTTTTAGCCGGAGATATTCTTAGGTGCGAACAAGACAGGCGAGTCTACCGTCGTTTCTTTTCATTATTTCTTATAGATGTAGTATCGAAAAATAAATGAAGCTACCCTTTCAAATTATAGTGTCAATTTAACTGTGAAAGTTTACAGACGCCATTCTTAAGCTACAAACAGAAATCACATCATTAAGACGGTAGGATAGGTCTTGAAGAGAAATTATTTTGTGAAGTTTTTACGTTTAAGGTAAAACGGAGAACATAAAATTAGTTCGATGCTGTTTTATTTTAATATCGTGCCGAAAAGCCTAGATTTATCTAAAAGACTAGATATAAAACACGAGCGAGCTCGTGTTTTATATCTTACATTCAATTTGATATTTTTTTTTTTTAATTTTCATAGTATTTTTTTATCTCTGGAACTTCAGAACAGGTCACGTACTGAACTTCAGAAGAAAAAACAATAAAGCAGCTTGTCGGATAGTAAAAAAAAAAGTTAAAAAAAGTATTTAATTACTGCAAAAACATAATAACACATTAAACATTTTATATATTCACAATCTTGCAGAGAGCCTGACTTATTTAAAGACACAATATCTTTTGGTTTCCTCACTAGGCAAAGCCTGTTTTCGAGGAAAACGATGCAATGAATATACAACATTTATTTAGTTACGTTAAGGTCTTAAAAGTTACGGTTAACAACTAGTTACGGTCTTAAAAGTAATTGAGCAGTTTATTTTATTTTACATAATTGATATTAATCAAATAATAAATAAATCAAGTTGAAAGAGTTAAGTGTAACGATGTGTATTTAACGATAACAAAGAAACACAGATATGGCTTTGCCAGCTAAGCAAACCGTGCAATTAGCATATCTTGGTGAACCACGAGTGGATGGTAATGCCTGGGCAGCCAATTAAACAACCCTAAGTGTTAATTTTATATCCGCCAGTAATAATAGTCCATCTGTGAAGCAAATATCCACTGGGAAAACATCGAGACAAACCTGCATACGTCTGCGAAGCAATTCGAAGGCGTATGTATAGTCGTGCTTGAGTAACGGCGATGGACTCGCCATCTGTCACGTTGGTACCTAATATATCTCTGGCGGAAAGTGGGTATGTGGGTATTACCTATATACCTCTGCCTACCCCTTCGGGGACCCTTATGAGGCGTGAGGATATATTATATATATTTAATGTTTTTTGTTTATTTACGTACCCTACCCGCTATGACAGCGATTTGTATTCTGTCTTTGGTATAAAACCAATAGAAACAAATAGTTACACGTTAGGACGTTATTGAGTACGATTCGGAGATGGCAAGATTTGCGGAAATTCAAAACGATTTCTTTATATCTGTGAGCGGGAAATGAAAAAGACTTAATATTTTCAGGCATATTGATACACGTAAGGCTGGTCTTGTATTGATATTAAGAAAGAAACAAAACAACTTACAAAATATTAAACTAAAACCCAGTATGTCGACTGCGATAAAATACTTGTGCAGTTTATTTTCAATTACTACTAATAGCTCTGGATTGAAGGTAAGTTAAATTTATAGATACAATAACACTAATTTAAATAGAGCGTTCAGCAAAGATGAATTAAAGATCCATTTATCATGCTCTAAGATATTCTCTAGAGAGAAAGGACAGCGGACGACCTCCTTTAAAAATGACATCCGCTTTCTCTGTCTACGAGAAACGCTACGAGACCGTAGCGTATTGTAGCGAATTGCGACGACAATTTCCTTCTGCTGCTGCTCTCCTTAGAGAACAGTCGTCGTGATTATGTACCTAGTATATAATCAAATACTAATATATACATAAACAATATGTATACTATGTAATGTAATGAGCCGTGGTGGCCGAGTGGTTCGAGCAGTTGCCTGCGACGCAAAGGTCGCAAGTTCGAATCCCGACTGTACCAATGAGTTTTTCTGAACTCAAGTACAGTGATTAGTCACACCACGAGCTGAACGGTGAAGGAAAACATCGAGAGGAAACCTGCATACGTCTGAGAAGAAATTCAAAGGCGTATGTATAATCGTGCTTGAGTAACGGCGATGGACTCGCCATCTGTCACGTTGGCACCTAATATACCTCTGGCGGAAAGTGGGTGTGTGAGTATTACCTATACACCTCTGCCTACCCCTTCGGGGACCCTTGTGGGAAGGCGTGAGGATATATTATTATAATATGTATACTATATTAACGCAAGCGCGAAGTAGATGTAGGCACAGCTGGGCGTTATTAATACTATCGTATCCAAACATTTGGGAACCTAAAGTATTGTGTCAGTCTCACCTCGAGCTTTACGGCGTAGGACCCATCACGAAGATGCCTGCATACTTTTGGAAAGAAAGGCAGTCGAGTCTCATAGACGGCGACAGCACTTTGACAACTAAATATATCTCTTGCAAAAAGAGGGTGATATTATTCCTCAAATGTTCTCCATCTGTAACATGTGTGAGCAGTCGTATTTTAGTATTACTTTTTACATCTTCACGCCTTCTCACAAGTGTCCCCGAAGGCATAGGGCAGCAATGTAACACAAACAATTTAGCTGTATTCAGGTACATACGTCATAAAATTTCTTCTCAAACGTATGTAGGTTTCCTTTCAACGTTTTCTTTCACCGATTCACGGTGATGCACTCGTCATTTGTCACGTTAGCACCTAAAATATATGTTCACCGAAAACAGAGTGTGCGGACCATACCCACCTAAGTACCCACTACTTAAATTCAGAAAAAGTCTTATGTACCACATACGGGATTCGAACTTGCAGTTTTTCGTTGTAGGCAACTATTCAAACCACTGCGTAACCACGACTCTAAGTAATTTTTAATTGAAGTTTAAAATACATCATTACCTTACTTTAGGAATACGGGGTTGAAGACTACGATAGAACGTACTCATATCTACTGTCAGTTCTCAGACTGGTTGGTCTGCGGGTCACTCGGAAAGACTCAACTAATGCCAGGTACTTACTATTCTTGCCACGTCTCGCACCGCGAAATTTCAAAGATTTCTTTGCGTGAGCACTTAAGCTATGTCGCTCCCGAGTGAGATGTTCTCAAGAGCATAGCATGGAATTATTATACATTTTCCAGTTGTTAATTACAGCTACAGCATTTTTATCACTATTTACATATTACATCATACAAACCAAGGCTTCTTCGGCAAACATACCGCCACCTCACACGGTATGGTTTCAAAGTTTCGTGCCGCGAACGCTTAGCTGGGAAACATTCGGATGAGGTTTTCTTCACACGGCATAGAGTTCTTCAAGAAGGGTGTGAAAAGCTTTTTTCAACGTTAGCAACTCACGACTAGTATACTTGACGCAGTAAGCTGCCATAGGCTGCAATGAACGCTTTCCATTTTTAAGTTTATCAGACACGGCTGGGGACTTCCTACTAATATTATAAATGCGAAAGTTTGTTGGGATAGTCGTTTTTTAAACGATTAGACGCAATTTAATGAACTTTGGCACAGACATAGAGTATTAATTGGATACAGATAGGATATCTTTTTTACCAAACAAACAATGAATTTATTTTAGGCGAGTGAAATAATCTGTTTTCAGCTTTTTCTGGAATGTATTCTACTGGTTCCAACTCATGAACCTGTCAGTAGCTGCTTGCCTGCAGATTGCCAACATGGTGGACACGGAGACAGGATCATTCCAGGATGCTACCAGCGTGTTCATGATGATGCCTTGCGTGTCATACGTGGTCTTAGGTCTGTTAGGAAAAAACATTTACAATATCTTTCTTCGAAATAAATATAAATTACGCGTCACGCTGTTTGTCCACGATGGACTCCTAAAATACCCACCCGTTTTTAACCAAATTTGCACACCGTGTGTTGTGTTGCAAATTTGATCCAACTTGAATAATAGGATAGCTTACATCTCGATGTATAGTCGCAATATTATTTTATTTCAAATTATTTGTCTATTCCTGTCAAATATGACAGTTACAATTATCTGTTAGCTCCAAACGATTCTAACAGATGGCGATATCTGTCGACTGGATTGAGTAAGTGTTTATCTATTCACAATGAAAAATTAAAAACCCTTAGCCATAGCAACGCGTGGCCGGGTATACTAGTACATAATACATATATATCTTTACAATGGTCCCAAAAGACTTTAGAATGGTCCCAAAACCTGCATACGTCTGAGAAGAAATTCAAAGGCGTATGTATAGTCGTGCTTGAGTAACGGCGATGGACTCGCCATCTGTCACGTTGGCACCTAATATACCTCTGGCGGAAAGTGGGTGTGTGGGTATTACCTATACACCTCTGCCTACCCCTTCGGGGACCCTTGTGGGAAGGCGTGAGGTCCCAAAAGAGGTAGGTGTGTAGTTCCCACCCACCTAGTTTTTGCCGGAGATATATTTAAGACACTAGAACTTTACGATTGTTGATAATGAAGACTGCTGAATTTAGAGAGAGCGAAAGAGCTTTGTAAGTCACAAGAGACGTCTCTACCTTCTCTACATACCATGAGGGATTCGGTGTGAAGCTATCAATGAATGAATCGAATTACATCTACATATTTTTATTTGTCTATATATATAAAATTTATGTCTGTCTGTATGTCCTTTATAGAATCGTAAACGGTTGGACCGATTTTAATGAAATTTTCTGTGTGTCTTCAGGTGAATTTGAGATTCACAATTGGACTCTATAGGTGGCGCTGCGATCATGTTTAAGGAAGTCTAACTTTATCACCCGGGCGAAGCTGTCCCTTTCTGTGTCTAAAGGTTGATTCGAGAATGGTTTCGATTCAAAATTAGACGCGATAGGTGGCGCTGCAATCGTATTTCAGGAAATATAACTTTTTCATCCGCAAACAAATTCCGAACGTCTATTAATTTGTTTTAGTGATAGCAAAATCGTATAAAATTGTGTACCACCGTCCGTTATATGAGAATTTGATATCGGAGCTTCGCTCGATGTGGCCGCGGGGAGCAGTCTCACGGGAGGAGCATGACGTCATCAGGTCGGCTATGACGCAACTTAACTTCGTCGTCAAAGGTAATTAGAGTGCTTTGAAAATGTCAATACTAAACTACATATCATCACGCCGAGTCCCTTGCGGAGTTGGCCGAGGGATTCGAGCGCCGGTTCTCTCTAAACTTACTGAGCTCTTGAATTTAAATTTTGTAAGTGTATTTAATGTATATAAGACAGTATAAGACACTTTATGTCAATTCTATGGAATGTATTTAAACAATTTTGTTTCTATGTAAATCAAAGAAACGACAATAAGAGTCAATTAAGAAATACAATTTCTAGTCATATACTTCTAAGCTCGTAATAAAATATTCATATGGCCAGTTAACTTCTTTGATAGCTTTTGACACTTTTTTTTTCATCAAGCCGTTATGACCTGCATCTAATATGCTCCACAAAGGAAATAACTAAAAAGAAAAAAAAATCCTTTCCATATACACTTCCTATCAAAAAATCTAAACACCTTGCAAGTTTATGTTTTGTAAGGATTTTTAGAAAAATGTGAATATTTAGAAATATATATCAAATGTGGTTTAATAGTAAATGTTACGAGGTATTTATTATTCAGAATTAAACGACTTTTTTCTAATAATTCTTATAAAACATACACTTGCAAGGTGTTTCGATTTTTCTGATGAGAAATGTGAGAGTGTGAGATGAGAGAAGATATATATATTCACGCGTCATTCATGCAATTTGATTTCTATACTCACGATAGTAATACAACACTACTTAGAAACAGTGCAGACTGCCTTTCTCGTCTGTTAAGTGGTAAACAGGTAATTGCAACCGACGGGAAATCCTGTTGTGTACTTCTCTTAGGTAACTTATTATATTCCCCTCACTACTATGTATAGACCTAACAGCTTTATATATTTGGATCTTCAACAGGCTACTATTGGTGTAACCACGCACTAATAGTGATATTTATAGCGCCAACATTCCTGCAAATCATTCGGCGAACCATTGGCCATGATGTGCCATTGATTCTGCCATTCCTCTACTGGTTGCCGTTTGACCCATTCCAACGAGCTTACGTGGTAGTCTTGGCGTTTGAGGTTTGGCAAGGTAAGGCTCACTTCTTAAGGGGCAGTTAGCCGCGGTCAGTGTTGCTACGAGCCAATTGTCAATTTATGATGGTTACCCCACGAAATAGAGATTTGGCACAAATATTTTACCTAAACTTTATTAAGTTATAATAATAATATAATATAATATGTCCTCACGCCTTCCCACAAGGGTTCCCGAAGGGGTAGGCAGAGCTGTATAGGTAATACCCAAACACCCACTTTCCGCCAGAGGTATATTAGGTGCCAACGTGACAGATGGCGAGTCCATCGCCGTTACTCAAGCAAGACTATACATACGCCCTTGAATTTCTTCTCAGACGTATGCAGGTTTCCTCTCGATGTTTTCCTTCACCGTAAAGCTCGTAGTGTGACTAATCACTGTACTTAAGTTCAGAAAAACTCATTGGTACAGTCGGGATTCGAACTTGCGACCTTTGCGTCGCAGACAACTGCTCGAACCGACTGCTCGAACCGACGTGGTTCGAGCAGTTGCCTGCGACGTTGTCATGTTGGCACCTAATATACCTCTGGCGGAAAGTGGGTGTGTGGGGTATTACCTGTCACCTCTGCCTACCCCTTCGGGGACCCTTGTGGGAAGGCGTGAGGATATATATATATATAAAAGGGAATAGTTCCAAAATCGATTTCGTTTAGTATACGACTCTTGTCATAGTATGAGTTGAAACTCTATTTTCCCTTCCCTTGGCCTCTTTGTGGGACCCGACGACTATGTTCTTATTCTCTTGTTTTGTATCACTTATTCTTGGTCCGCCCTTTCCCTGTTTCCCTTCTAACTTCCCTTCCAATATTCAAATGCCGTGACGTACATTATATCTAATGATTACGTTCTTCTGCGTTCAATTAACTGAATTAATGTACATATTTCTTTCCTTAACAATTTTTCAATTAGTAACTGTATTAGTTTCTTAATTATAAAAAAAAAACAAATTCTGCAACACATTGCAAGGTCAAATCTCGTTATACATGTTTATAGTTTGAGTAACGGCGACGGACTCGCCATCTGTCACGTTGGCACCTAACATATATCTCTACCTATACACCTCTGCTTCCCCTTGGGGGAAGGAGTAAAGTAAAGTTATATTATATTTGTTTAATCATTATAGTACATAGACAACAAGAGTCCACAAATAAGAAAATTAAAAAAAAATCGATATTTTTGCCTATGTCATACTGCATTTTAATTCTGTTCCAGGTTTGATGACTGTATGGTTCATGCTATGTGGAGACCTGTTCTTCTGCATATTCATAAGTCACATAATCACTCAATTCAACTTGCTCTCCGTCAGAATCAAGAGATTTATACACGTGCCCAACGACAGTGAAACTTATACAATAGGTATTATTATATACACATAGGTATATATTATGTCAAGTCACAAAACCCTCTTTTCGCCGGAAATATAAAGTACCAGCTGTCCCGCCCAGCTTCGCCCGGGTGTATAAGTTAATATTTTCTGTACGATCGCAGCGCCACCTATCGAGTCCAATTGTGAATCTAAAACATTCTCGAATCCACCTGAAGACAGAAAATTTCGATTCTATAGTAGACATACAGACAAACTTTTTTTAAATATGATGGGGACATACAGACAGCACCACCATACATACGTTTTGGATTACTTTCAAAAGGTACTTATATATGAGATTTCTTCTCAATATTTTCCTTAACTGTAAAGTTCGTAATGCAGTTAAATCACTATACTTTAGATAATAAAAATTACATTTAATATGTTCAGTTGGAATTCGAACTTTTTGCATTGGAGCTAACTACATAAGCCACTCAAACACCACGACCCTGTCAATGAAAATATCTGATGCTAAATGAACATTAGTCATTTGGTATTTTGATCTTTAATCTTCGTCGCGACTTATTTAAGCACGACTTAACAGATATAATGATTGTTACACGATTTATTTCAGATTCTGATAAGAATCGTGCGGTGAATGAGAATCAGAGCCAAGACACACTAATTGAGAGGTATTATATGAAGGAACTAGCAGATATTGTAAAGAGACATCAGGCTTTAATCAGGTGGGCAACACATTATTCTTCTGAGCAATCAATATGTAGTTTAAAGAAGGTGAATACGAATGAATGAATGAAAAACGACCTATTAAACAGACCATCGTTCTTTTTATAACATAATTACCTTTGAACTCCTTGCATTCGGTCTTATTTTGAAGTATGGAATACACTGCATACATTTTACTGTGTAAGGTAAACGTATGGTCTCATTCTATTTTCAAATTTATGTTCCAAATTTGATAGTCCGTATTGATTTACTCTCTCATACTCACGCCTTCCCACAAGGGTCCCCGAAGGGGTAGGCAGAGGTGTATAGGTAATACCCACACACCCACTTTCCGCCAGAGGTATATTAGGTGCCAACGTGACAGATGGCGAGTCCATCGCCGTTACTCAAGCACGACTATACATACGCCTTTGAATTTCTTCTCAGACGTATGCAGGTTTCCTCTCGATGTTTTCCTTCACCGTAAAGCTCGTGGTATGACTAATCACTGTACTTAAGTTCAGAAAAACTCATTGGTACAGTCGGAACTGGCGACCTTTGCGTCGCAGGCAACTGCTCGAACCCCTCGGCCACCATGGCATTTCTTGCACTTAATTGCAATTAAGTGTCAAAAAAATTTTTAAATATAATTAATTTACTGATAAGTAATCCTGCAGATTAACACCATTCGTTATTATAAAAATGAAAATTCGTGAAACATCAAAGTTAGATACATTTAAGAAAGTAAGTAAATAATGTTGTCCTTCACAGATTGTCTGGCGACGTGGAAGAGTTGTTCAGCTTCGCCTTACTCTTGAACTTCTTCTTCAGCTCCATTATAATATGTTTATGTGGATTCTGCTGTGTGGTTTGTATTCTGTCTATTGTTGTTATTCTACATACATACATACATATCATCAAGCCGTGTCCTTAACAGGGTAGGTAGAGAGTAGACTTATAAACGTCTTTCGCTTCATGCTCATTCAGACTCTTCTACTCTATCTGTATAGAAGTAGCTAGTCACCATTGTATAACGCTACTGTTCGAGCAAAACTGCTTTGAAGTTAGGTAGTTAGAGTTGCATTGTTGTCTGGTGATTACCAGCTTAATCCAGTTTGTAAGATGTGAACCCAGTGCTATGATTATGGCCAAAGATTACAATGTATATTATGGCGTTTTAAGAACTGGCAAACTTTAATGTCCGTAACACTGATACGTTTGCCACATATTGCAAAATCTGTTTTCACGCCATCTAGTATTTGATTTGTGAAATAGTAAAATAAATTTACTATATCAAATTTTTGACACTTAGTTGCAATTAAATCACGATTAAAGTTTTTATTATTAATTATTAAATTAATAAAAAGAAAGAAATTATTCTGAGACGTATGCAGGTTTCCTCTCAATAATTATCACGCTAAAATTGAATATTATAAAATATGACATTATTTATGAGAGAATTAATGCCACAGCTTTTACAGGTTGTTGAGAAATGGAACGAGATGATATACAAGACCTTTCTAACGACATCGCTGGCACAAACTTGGCTTTTGTGTTCGTACGGAGACAGATTAGTGCAGTCTGTGAGTAGAATTTGACCTCTTTCTTTAAGGCATTCTACACCTAACGATATACTAGGTAGAGTACTTGACACTAATATGTAGATATGTAATATTATTTATTTACGGCCTTCGTAATCGTCTCGTCTAATGGTTAGAGCTCCTGCCTGCGAAACTTGTGGTCGCGGGTTCGATTCCCGCTGAGGTCAGATATTAGTGTGATGTACACGAGTATTTGTACCTTAGTCTTGGATGTCCTATACATGTATGTACATATATATCTATAAAAGTAACTATATCGTTGTCTAGTTACCATCGTACAAGCTTTGCTTAATTTAGGGCTATGTCAATTTTATTGGGATCGTCCCAAGGTGTTTATTTATTATTATTATAATAGAATTGGATTAACATAGAATATGTTTTGTTCTAAAATATATCTTTCTTTTTTATTTAAATGTATTTCCAGATAGTAAAAAAAAATAAGTAAAAAAAAAACATATTTTCGCAGAGTGCCAGTGTAGCTGACGCCATCTATTCCTGTGGTTGGTATGAGGCTTCTAATCAGGTTCAGCGTTCTTTCCTGATCATGCTGCAAAGGTATTTATTACGTATTACGAGAGATGCAGTCGTAACTCTAGAAATATACGGAATCGTCATTTTTTTCTATTTTGACAGCCAGCTTCAAACCAACTTTTTTAGGCTGCACACAGTTGTGCAGCCTAAAAAAGTTGGTTGCTATCGACATCTCTAGTAACTTCAACCGGATACTATGTACCGGATATAACTCATAATTTATAATTAACCTTATTTATTATTACTTATATGTATTTTTTTTACTTGATTTGCGTAAATAACCACGTTGACGAGCTAAAATAAATAAATAAATAACAATTTATAAAATGATCACAATTATTCAATGGACAATTTGTTTCTTACAGATCTCAAAAAGCTGTATACGTAACCACCTACGGGTTTTCAGTTATATCCCTAACGAGTTTTACTAAGGTTAGCAGATACTTTTTACTTGTAAATTTATCATTACCTAACATAGAACGTTTCCGACTATCATCAAATGACTTTCCTCCTCCTCGCGTCGTTTTCCTCCCTGCTGAGGGTCGTGACCCCCCCTATGAATCACTTTTTCTTTGAAAGTGTTGCGCTATCGGGATCTGTTCTCAGCAGCGCGTATCGCATCTTGGGCTCTGGTATCGAGAGTGGTGCGGAATTGATCGGACCACCGTATCGGGCTTCGTCCTCGTGACCTTTTACTCTCAATCTTGCCAGAAATAATTGTTTTTTCTAAATTATCACTACTTTTTCGGGCTATACGACCGAAATACTCAAGGACTCGTTGGAGACAGATAGAGGAGAGCCTGGTAGTGACATTGAGTTCACGACTGACCTGACCTGGTAATATATAAGAAGATAAGATATAATATAATAAGACTTTTATTTATTTATTTATTTTATACTTTATGAAGTATAAAATCCCTTTGTCAATACGAGCCGTAACAATTTTAAATTGACTCCACGATCAAAGTTTTTGCAAAAAAACTCGTGTTTGAATGTGTGACGGTAAAGATCAAGAAAGGCACGCTATGTTGGTTTGGACATATAGTAATGAATGAATAGAAGCATAATATAATAACTCTCCGAGCACAGAGTGGTAACGCGCAAGTGATACTTCGGTATCATGAGCGTAATTAGGCTACGGTAACCGCTTCCCATCAGGTGGGTCGAATTTCCCACTTTTGGTGCATAGAAAAAAGATACGTTATACGACAGTATTTTGTAACTAAGGTTATTTATTGATATTGTAACGATTCAACTCAATGACATTCGTAAGATAAAGGACCATATTACATACATACATTATTGACGACCGTCTGGTCTAGTGGTTAGAGCTCCTGACTGCGAAACTTGAGGTCGCGGGTTCGAATCCCGCTGAGGCAGATATTTGTGTGATGAACACGGATATTTGTACCTTAGTCTTGGATGTCCTATGTATTTAAGTATATATATCTATCTATATAAGTAAATATATCGTTGTCTAGTTACCATAACACAAGCTTTGCTTAATTTGGGACTAGGTCAATTTGTGTGGAATTGTCCCAGGTATTTATCATATAATAATAATAATAATTATTATTATTATTTATAAGAAATTGTTCGCTTCGTTACCACGTATGCCAATTGGTCACTGAGTGTGTAAAAGCTTTTAAGTACGTTTTTTATTACAGATCATCAACACGTCGTGGTCGTACTTTACCTTGCTTCTTAACTTTTATAAAGGATAGATTTGTAATGCATATGGATTAACTGACGCCCGCGACTTCGCCCGCGTGGAATATAGCAATCGTAATATTTATATAGCTGGGGCAATATTAATAACGTTTTTCTTCTGCGTAAAATACGTACTTAAAAATTGTTGCTTCGGTATTGGTTTCATCTCGTTTTCGTGACACAAAAAATTATCACAAGTACAATATAATTACACTATGATAATGGTAGAACTGGCGCTCTATACTCTCTGCCTACCCCGTTAGGGACTTGGCGTGATGGCAGAACACTTTCGCGTTTATAATTAAGTATGAGAAATCACAATTATATATTTTATACAAGGAATGTATCACTATTATATTATATTAGATTATATTAGATTCCCAAATAAAAGAAAGAAGAAAACTAATTACAATAATGTCATTTATTTCCTGGTCCTTACACTTCTTACAGTTGAGTGAACCTTTTTTGCGTAATTATGGTAAGTTGCAGCTTCAAACCCAGGTAACAATGATTATCTGAACTCTAGTACAGTGACGGAAAACATCGTGAGAAAGCGAGCATACATATTTTCCTTATTTGCGTTGTAATAATATTTGTAATTATACACCTTTTAACAGACGGTCGGTACACATCTACGCTATAATTAAAACTTCCATGAAATTTTTAAGTATTTACTAAGACAGAGTGCAGTACTATGTTTAAATAGAGTCAGCAATAGAGTAACACAAAATAAAAAGCAGGATTAAAAAATATGCTATTGTTACTACTACCACATCAGTTGAAAACCATATTCTATGGTATGAGACACGACATTTAAATCAAAATTTAAACTTGAAAGCGGAAAACATCGAGAGGAAACCGGCATACCTTTGAGAAGAAATTCAACGGCGTATGTAAAGTCTTGCTTGAGTTGCGTCGATGGATTTGCCATCCGTTGGCACCTCCAATATACCTTCGACAATAAGAGGATGCTTAAACCGAATCCGCCTGCAGTTCACGTATGTATAGGAAAAGAGAGGTAGGGCATAACGGGTTTCCCGTTCGAATTTGGAGCTGCCCTTATAGAAGTTTGTAGCCAAATAACACAATTTTTTGTGTTGTGTTCCTACGCGGTGAATAAGGTTTCCAGTAATGAGCTCCTTGGGGAGGGGGGAGGATTGTTACATTGTGCTGGAAGCAGAGGAATTAAACCCATTATGCTGCCAACACACTGTAACTCTCCGAACACAGAGTGGCAACGCGCAAGTAATAATTCGGTATCGTGAGCGTAAATAGGCTACGGTAACCGTTTCCCATCAGGTGGGCCGTATGCTTGTTTGCCACTCTTGTTGTATAAATATTTTTATTTATAAATATTAAATATGTTTGTATCACACATATATAATTACGCCAAGTCGTAGGTGTGGGTACTACCTACATACCTCTGCGTACCACTTTGGGGACCCCTTTGGGAAGGCGTGTGAAGATATACATTAAATTAAAACTTAAACGTGTCTGCTACGTTTCAAAATCATGATTTAATCAAAGATAATTAATTAACTGTATCGATCTGAGTATTTTTTTTGTTCAATTTGTTTTGTTGTAAAGAAGAGCTCATATTTCAACAATGCGAAAGTGTACGGAAGAGATGGCAAAAAAGACCACGCTCCAACTGACACAACCTGGATGAGAGAGCTGGCGTGACCCATGATGATATCTCGATACTAATTCTAATATTTGCGAGAAAAGTACCGTGGTCGCTGCGGTAAACAAATACTCATGTTCACACAAATATCTGCCGGTGGGTATCGAACCCTCAAGCTTCGCAGCCTGAAAAGGCTATCAATTTTTCAAAATACTTTTCTTTCAGTAAGTAAAAGTAAACTCTTTTCTTCAAACCATACCAACAGTAACGTTGTACTTGCGACGCAATATGGCGGAGCTTTCAAACGTATTCAGGACAGTAATCTACTAACTAGTAATTATTTCTTAACTGCGGCATTGTCATCATATAAACATCTACAATACAGAAACCTATTTAAGCTTGTCCTAGGATGCATGGCACGCAATACTAACATTAATTAATTAAGTAAGCCGTGGTGGCCGAGCGGTTCGAGTAGTTGCCTGCGACGCAAAGGTCGCAAGTTCGAATCCCGACTGTACCAATGAGTTTTTTCTGAACTTAAGTACAGTGATTAGTCACACCACGAGCTTTACGGTGAAGAAAACATCGAGAGGAAACCTGCATACGTCTGAGAAGAAATTCAAAGGCGTATGTATAGTCGTGCTTGAGTAACGGCGATGGACTCGCCATCTATCACGTTGGCACTTAATATACCTCCGGCGGAAAGTGGGTGTGTGGGTATTACCTATACACCTATGCCTACCCCTTCGGGGACCCTTGTGGGAAGGCGTGAGGATATTATAATTAATTAAGTTAAAATGACGTTTTTTTACACGATATTTTTCAAATAAACCGAATCTGCCTGCAGTTCACGTATGTATAGGAAATATATATAATTTATAAATGATTTAATACGTTTTTATCACAAATATATAATTACGTCAAGTCGTGGGAGTGTGTACTACCTATACACCTCTTCCTACCTCTTCAGGGACCTTCGAGGGAAGGCGTGATATATTATTATTTTTATTTTAGTTTTTCACGGTTTTCCACCGGTATTCTGATGGCCGTGCCATGTGGAAATCCTAGGCCAAGTGTTCATCAGGTGTTGCGTCCTATAAAGCTGCGTGTGATCGGATGTGTGTGCTGTGTACTTTGCTTCTGTTCAGTTTGCAAACATTTTCGTACTAGGCGAAGGCAAAAGTGTTCAGAATGGCTGCTTTTTGTAGAAGGTGGTAGGTGTTTTGGTGGAGGTTCAGCGTGGTGAGAGACTGGTCATCAATTAATTGTAAAGTAGTAAAAATATTAATATATAAGGGAGTAAATTGTTAAAATTAAAAAATATTCCGACAGGCGTACGAGCTACAAGATTATGATGCTACGTACACGCGTCTCATGTCCATCCTCAAATTGGGTGGATTTAGAGCTACAAAAAAGGACTCGGAATTTGCTAAGTATGAACTTAAAATAATAATAATAACTTTAAAAAAGAAAATAGTCTAATCTGTCTAAGTTATAAGAGGCCCAAAAGAGGTTCAGGAGGCCCAACTTGACGGCATACTCTTTTCTCCCGATACCTATATATTTTAAGTGCCAACTTGAAAAATGGCGAGTCCGTTTCTCAAGCACGATTATACATACGTCTTTGAAGTTCTTCCCAAACATATGCAGGTTTCCGCTCTATATTTTTCTTCACCGTAAAGTTCGTGGTAAAACTCACAAATACAATCGGGATTCGAACTTGTCTCCTTTATGTTGCAGGGGACTACTCGAACAACTCGGTTACCAAAGAATTTTTCTCAAACATATGGATGTTTCTAAACAATGTTTCACTTCACAAAAAACGCAACGTTTGTGAATTTAAATACAGCGAACTACATACATATTTTTTACTTTTATTGAAACGTAACAACGTTGGCACCTAAAATATATCTCTGGCGGAAAGTGGGTATGTGGATACTATACACCTCCTACACCTATACACTTTTGCCTACCCCTTCGGGGATCAGAACACGTGATATATTACATATATTATTATATCATTATATTTAACTAGATATGATTTAAGCATGTTTAATTTCACCAATACCATTTTGAGATATAAAAGAAATCGCTGTATAAAATTCGAAACGTTAAATTCACCGAGGTTCGCTCCTACAGTCTTTATCTTCCTTCACTCAACCTTCACGGCTTATAAATTGACTTGTTTGTTTCAGATTATGAACACTTCGTGGTCGTACTTATCAATACTTCTCAACTTTTATAATTAGTATTATGAATGACGACATGAATTACCAAACTTTTTTGTGTTTCTGGTAAAATGCTTATACTGCTTATTATACGCTTACCCTCTATCGATAAGAATTGCTAAACAACTTTTACGTTCGTGGAAAAAAAAAATGTAATGCTTATCTAACTTATTATTAAGAACAGTTGAAACTAACTACTTACAGATAAAATATTTGTCCCAAATCGGTATCCCGAGTCGACGTGCCAAGAAGACTAGCAGCATCTATTATTATTGCAAAACTGATGTGTTTGTTTGTATCCGATTTGAAAAAATACTTTCATTCGATCGTCCATTTATTGAATAAGGCTATATAAAATCATGTTACAACCAATAGGAGAACATTAATTAAAATGTTGTAGATATTTCTTGTTTTATTCCAAAATCCATATTTACAGGGGTGAAAGTAAAGGTGAAGCCGTGGTGGCCGAGTGGTTCGAGCTGTTGCCTGCGACGCAAAGGTCGCAAGTTCGAATCCCGACTGTACCAATGAGTTTTTTCTGAACTTAAGTACAGTGACTAGTCACACCACGAGCTTTACGGTGAAGGAAAACATCGAGAGGAAACCTGCATACGTCTGAGAAGAAATTCAAAGGCGTATGTATAGTTGTGCTGGAGTAACGGCGATTGACTCGCCATCTGTCACGTTGGCACCTAATATACCTCTGGCGGAAAGTGGGTGTGTGGATATTACCTATACACCTCTGCCTACCCCTTCGGGGACCCTTGTGGGAAGGAACCCTATTATTATTATTATTTTTTTTTTCTCAGATAACAAAATCCTTTTACATATAAAATTACAATATTACATACATTCATTACATACATATATCATCACGCCAAGTCCCTAACGGGGTAGGCAGAGAGTATAGAGCGCCGTTCTCTCTTGACTTCCATACCTCTTTCGCTTCGTCCACATCATAATAATAATATTTATAAATACCTGGGACAATTCCACACAAAATTAACTTAGTCCCAAATTAAGCATGTGTAATGGTAACTAGACAAAAGATAGATATATTTTACTATATATATATATATAGATATATACATAAATACATAGGACATCCAAGACTAAGCTACAAATACTCGTGTTCATCACACAAATATCTGCCCTCAGCGGGATTCGTACCCGCGGCCTCAAGCTTCGCAGGAGCTCTAACCACTAGACCAGGCGGTCGTCAAATTCATCATCATCAACACCTTACGCTGTCACAGGACACCTACAGCTATCAGAAAACACCTAAAGCTATCATTAAATACCTAAAGCCGTTACAAGACATCTAACGCTCTCAAAGGACACTAAAGCTGTCACAAACACCTAAAGCTGTCGAATCGGACTCTGTGCAACAAAGGGGCTCTAAGCACGGATATTCTTCTCATGAGACTACGCGCGTATAAAGCTAGATTATTTTTGGATTAATATATCCTATGCGTTATTCCAGCTATTAAGCAATCTCTGCCAATTTTCATCCAATCATACATACATACATACATATCATCACGCCAAGTCCCTAACGGGGTAGGCAGAGAGCATAGAGCGCCAGTTCTCTCTAGATCTACATACCTCTTTCGCTTCATCCATATTCATCAGTCTCTTCAGTTTCTTCAGTTACAAAGAGTAACCATGGAGTTTCTTGCCGGTTCTTCTCCATGGAAGCAACCAACCCGAACCGTGCTTCTTTTTCGACGTTTTATAAGTGCCCACCTGGGTCTATGTGAAATAAAAAGATTTTGATTTTTGATTGATTTTTTTCTTCATACATGCTCGTCGGTTTCGAGTACTCTTAACGTTCCCGTCCCAAGAGGACATTTTAAATTCAATTTATATTTTTTGTTACGTATTAACGTTCTCTAAAACTACAAAGGTTTTAAAAATTCTTCCACCATTAGATAGCTACATCCTTACCGAGGATTATAGAATATATTATGGGGAATATTTGACTTTTCTAATTGAAAAAAATCAACTCATGTCATCAAACCCCAAAACCAAACCCCCTAAACGATCAATAAATAAAATACTACGCGGGTAAAACCGCGAGTAAAACAGCTAGTCATCTCTACTTAGATTGTAATCTGTATAATTAATGAAGTTATGATTTATACAGATTAAATATTCTGGTTATCATTGGCATTCTGTTGTTGGATTTGTTGTTGTTTTCCCTTCCAAGGATGCGTAGTAATGGAACAGTCAATTTAAAAAAAGCTGCATTTATAGGAACATACCCTGAACGTAAAACTACTTACAAGGGCACTGTAACTTGCATTCCACGTAAACAGCAATTAAAATAAACAAGTTAACATTATTGCGAATTAGCAGGTGCATTATGAATAATAAAGGATTCAGTAACTAGTTATTAAACAAAACTGTGTTGTTGTTGAAAATAAGGGAGCTGAGTGTTAATCGTAGAACTAAGTCTACGCGAATAACCACTATTTAAATATCGCTTATTTAAAAGTAATGTAACAAAAGATTGTAATTTTCAGCCGAATATGTCGTCCGTGACAAGATATATAAAGAATAAACTAGCTAATGCATTCCAAACGAACTCTAACCAAACGCCGGAAGCCTATGTAAGATAAAGATTACTTTTTGTTATAACTGAATTATTGATTAACTATAGTTACCTTAGTTACCTAATGGTAAACGGTTACCGTAACCGATAGCAGCGAAAGAGGTCTGTAAGTCTAGACAGAACTGGTGATCTCTTTTTGCCTGCCCCGTGGGGAACTCCGCGATATGTTATCTATATACAAAATGAGCCGTAGTGGCCGAGTGGTTCGAGCAGTCACCTGTGTAACAAATGTTGCAAGTTTGAATATTGACTGTTCCAATGAGGTTTACAAATCTTAACTGCAGACATAAGTCCCGATACGAGCTTTAAAGTGAACGCAAACATCGAGGGAAAGCCTGCATATGTTTGAGAAGAATTTAAAGGCGTAGGCGTACAGTCGTGCGATGGTCTCGAAATCTGTCAACTAAATTATATCTGGCGAAATGTGGATGTGTGGGTACTAAACTTCTCTGCCCACCTCTTCAGGGACCTTAATGGGAAGGCGTGAATATATATATAAATATACAAAACGTTCCTATAGGTTTACAAGGTCGCTGACTACGATGCCACATACGTGCACCTGAATATTGTGCTCAAACTGTGTGGATTCAGGATTAATAAGAAAGACTCCGAATTCGCCAGGTACGTTCAAAGTAGCTTTGATATATTAAGATAAAACTGTTATTTTAATCTGGTCCTATTTAGGCCCAATAATACATCCACACTAAGTTTATATTCATTAGCTTGCTAATTATTTTTTCTTCAATGTTACCAGTTTCTGCTGGAACGCATTTTACTGGTTCAAGTTCATCAACATGAGTATAATAGCTGGTCTGCTGTTGGTCAACATTGTGCTCTCAGCCAGGCAAGGAACTATGGAGGACGCTGTTGCTATATTCCGGATGGCACCAGCCTGTGGATACTTCCTTCTAGGTCAGCACTCTAAAGTCATATTTAAATAATAACTGCCCGTGTAAAATATTTCCATTGGTAGATTTTTTCTGGAATTAATAATATTAGGGGTTGTTGCACTCGGTTGACTCTTTTAAAGACAGTGAATTATTTGCATATGAATATTTATTTTTATTTGCATGTGAAGATGAACGTAAACCTAATTTATGTCTTCTCTTAGCTAATGTTAAATCCTACCAAATTGTACGCTGTCGTCCATTGTTCGAGAACTTGATATCAGAGCTGCGTTCAATGTGGCCACGAGGAGTAGTCTCCCGGGAGGAGCATGACATCATCAGCTCAAGCTTAACACCTCTCTTCTACTTTGTGAAAGGTAGGGATTTAAATATCAAGCTGTGATAACACTGCCAACAGCATAAAGGACATTGAAATCTTCCTCTCTGACATTTAATTTCAGTGATTGGTCACACCATGAGCTTGAGGAAAACATCGAAAGGAAACTTACAAAGGTTTTTGAAGATACTTACAAACTTATGTATAGTAGTGCTTGAAACAGACCTGCCTAGTAGGTACCTAATACGTATCTACGCCGAAAATTGGTTGTGTGGGTGCAACAGACCTTTGCCCATTTAGGGACGCTTGTGGGACGTAAATACATTATTATTATTTGTTTCTCAAACTGGGTATTGGTTTTAAGGAATATTCTGCTGCTACATGACAATCCCAGTGGGATATTTTGCTCCATTAATTGTGACGTATGTGAAGCATGTCATGTTTGGTGACGAAGTACAGCTGAGCCTGCTATATCCAATTTGGTTACCATTTGACCCTTTCCAAAGTGGCTACTACGAGATCGTCTTGGCGTTTGAAATATTCCATGGTTAGTGCCTACCCCAAACCACCTATATTATAACCTGTGTGTATAATTTGTTAATGAACATTTATAACGCAGGCAGCATCAAATTTTTTTTATACCACATGGGTGACAAACAAGCTTGCGGTCCGCCTGATGGTAAGCGGTTACCGCCGACTATGGACGCTTGCAACACCAGGGGTATCACTCGCGCGCTGCCGACCCTGCATGAATCTTTTCACACCCTTCTTGAAGAACTCCATGCTGTACTCTCCAGGGAAAACCTCAAAGGGGAGCTCATTCCACAGTCTGAGCGTTCGCGGAAGGAAACTCCTTTGGAACCGCGCAGTGCGAGACCTTTGTGGTTCCAAGGTATGGGGATGAATTCCCCGTCCATAGCGAGAGGTGCGGTGGTAGAAGGTGGAAGTGGGGATCATATCGAACAATTCTGCAGAACACTCCCCGTTATACAAGCGGTAGAACACACACAGGGAGGCAAATTCTCTCCTCAGACTTAGTGGTTCCAAACGGCTTGTGAGCATTGGATAATCGACAATTCTAGCGGCGCGTTTCTGAACCGCGTCAAAAGGCCCTAGCTGGTATCCAGGGGCTCCAGCCCACAGGTGGCAGCAACTATTAATGCTGATTATATATATTTATTTACATTGTAATATATGTTAAGTAAGTCGTGTAGTAAGCCTTGGTGGCCGAGTGGTTCGAGTAGTTGCCTGCTACACTAAGTTTACAAGCTTGAATTCAGACTGTACCTATTAGATTTTGCCTTAAGTACAGTTTTGTCGTGCTTGAATAACGGCGATGGACTCGCCATTTGTCACGCTGGCGGCTGGCCTTAAAATATATTTCCGGCGGGAAGTGGAAACACGACTCAAATAAAGTTTTTAGCATTTGTTTTGTGTTCTTAATAAAATAAGGCTAGATATGCCAATTTTGAGTCAAGGCATTTGGCCGGCTGTAAGATAGCTTTCCTTCGTCAAACGCCTGTGAGAAAAGTACATTTTCGAATTTCAATGACGAAATTCTTTTCTTTTTTGCGACTGTAATAATAATGTGCGCTTTATGTCTCTTTGTATATTATTTATGGATGTTTTGTTACAAATATATGTGTATATCTATGTCCCCACAGATATACAAAAATATTTTGTAAGGTGAAAAAAAAAGCCGTGGTGGCCGAGTGGTTCGAGCAGCACCTGCGACGCAAAGGTCGCAAGTTTGAATCCCGACTGTACCAAT